>CAJUYG010007265.1:0-11099 GCA_910591675.1 Galerucella calmariensis | reverse complement strand
GTTGTATTGTTTTTGCTAATTTTTCCAATGTAATGTCGCAAAAACAAGTCCAAATGAAGCTTAAATGTCGGGAAACTATATTATAAATAGGTTGTTGTATTATTATCCTCATCGACGTCATCTACTTACCAGTTAACAGAAATAACTCCACTGGACTGGCAATTCCAAGAAATTTACAGAACGCAACAAATTGTGTTTTTAATAATAATATTCATAATAATAAGTAGTTTTCATTTAAACTTTATATATGTATGTTGAAGTGAATGAATTTTTGAAAAATGGGTTGATATATTTTTTGCATATACGATCGTAGAAAAAATAGTGTTCACTCATGCGTGAAGTGTCTTTCCCGTCCTTGACCGCTTGCCCGAACTCCGCTCCGCATCGTTCGGGTCAATTGCAGTCGCGTGCGGGAAAATGCGCGAAAGTATCACTTTCCGCACTAGTTAGGAAATAGTTATTTTCCTAACTAGTGCGGAAAGTGATATTTTCCCGCACGCGACTGCAATTGACCCGAACGACGCGGAGCGGAGTTCGGGCAAGCGGTCAAGGACGGGAAAGACACTTCACGAATAAGTGAACACTATTTTTTCTACGACCGTATATACTAAAAAGTATACCAACCCATTTTCTAAAATTTATTTATTTCAGCATACATAGGTACACAAAACTTAAACCAAAAACTATTAATTATTATAAATATTAATATTAAAAACACATTTTGTTGCATTCTGTAAATTACTTAAAATTGCCGGTCCAGTGGAGTTATTTGGTGTTAACTGGTGATAAGTAAATGACGTCGAGGAGGATGGAATCGGCTGCTTGCAGGTAACATAAAGATGACGATGAAGGTGACGGCAGTCAAGTAATTTGTAGATGAAAGAATTTTATTTAATATATCTTTTTACATCAAACCTGGGTGATTTGATAGTTGTTTTGTGACACTACTTCAAAGAATGACAGGATTATGTCAAAATATCTTCATTATTTAATATTTTCAAAAAATTAAAAATGCATCAAAAAGCTAGAAAAAGATGTAGATTTTATTTGATTGACTATTTCGTAAATATTCATTTACCTGTTGTAACAATAGTTATGACTTCCGAAGTAAAAAACTATCTAATAAGCTCAAAATTTGCACAATTTTACTTCCCCGCACTAGTGCGGGAAAGTGACACTTTCAAAACTAAAACTCGTGCGGGAAAGTGGGTTAAAACGCACGGTCGTAGAAAAAAGTGTTTTTCAGGTCGAGACACCTGAATCTGCTTGTCTCGACCTGAAAAACACTACTTTCCGGTCTTGTAACGTAAATTACTATTGCATGTGAGAAAATATAATATTATCAATTCAACATCTTTAATACAATAAGATATCCAAAATAACATACAAAAACAGTCAATACCTGAATCTGAATTGGGATGGAAATTGTACTCTGAAGTACAAAGGAAGTGGAAATTTTGTCAATCTAAATCATTCTGTAAAATTATTTTTAAGGAAGTGATCTTCACGCAAATAACATCTTTTATTTTTAATAAGTAATGTTCATTATTTCAAACCATTTAGGACTTCGTTTAATATCAAGATCAGGAAACTTGAAACTTGGGTTTTTAATTCTTACTGAGAATGAAATATTACAGAGATCTCAGGGCTCTATAGCCTCCCTACACCATGGTGAACTGCTTGAGAACTTCAACCGAAAGAGTGTTCATACAGTTAACAGAACCAAACATGAGCCCCGGAAAATATGCGAACTAAAATAAGGTCATCGCAAGCAGCCAATCAAGAGCCAATGTTAACGATTGTCCATTAGTAATTGTTAAATGTAATCGAAATAATATGACCGAATGATTTCATCAACATACATCATTTTATTCATTTTGTATCAGTGTTGTCAATGCGAGGATGATTATCCGATTTTTAGACAATCTCACTAATTTGGATCCAATAGTTTTTCGAATATTTTGTAGAAGGGATATATAAAATGACTATTGTTTTTGGGAATTTTCCATCTTGACTGGGGTCGAAGACTTTATTTAGATAACCAATGTGTCCTTTTGGTAATTTTGACAAATTCCGATAATTTGAATAGTAAGTTCGGTAATTTTTATTTTTGCATCGGCAACACTGGACTGCATTCTATTTGATGTCAGCTGCCATATATTATAATCTGCTTCTATATACTTTATTATTTCATTATAATCATTATTTGCTCCATTAATTACAGAACAATCAGTCTTTGTTAATTTGATAATTAACTTAACATAGTAAGGTATGTACTATAATTATTATTAATAAACATAACCTAGAACAACACACAATAACCAATTTCATCAGACCTAGTAATGTTTGTTTTTCTTGCAGATTTGTCTCAACAATATGTATAAAAAATCGAGGAAAACAGTGCACACGGAAGCTCGCAATATTATTAAAAACGTTGTGGAATTTTTTGATAAACAAAAAACTGCTGATGTGTGGTCATTCCCTTTGGACAAAGCCACAGAATTAGCTGCAGCAGCGACAGGAAAATCAGTTACTTGCATAAAACGCATTAGAAAGGAGAAATTACAGTTGCAAGAAGGTGCTTTACTGGGGTCACCTTCAAAAAAACAAAAAAGTGGAGGTACCAACAAAATACAATTGGATGATTGTGACTTGGGTATTTTGAAAAGAACTGTACATGAATGCTATATGGTAGATAAACAAATCCCAACAATAAAGATTTTGGTAAATAAAATGAAAAATAAAGTCGATTACTCTGGCGGTCCAGACACCTTAAGAAAGCACTTAAAAAAAATTGGTTTTCAGTATAAAAAGTGCCACAATAAAAGAAAACTTTTGATGGAACGTAATGATATTGTAGCTTGGCGGGCTCGTTATTCAAGAAGTTTGAGGGAAAATGATGCTTTAGGTCACAGCAAGAGGCCAATAAACTGGATGAAACTTATATCCATTCATCATATGGTGTTAGTGAATGCTGGCAATCGGAAGATGAACCTGGAGTGTATACATCCAACAGAGCTGGTCAACGGTACATAATAGTACATGCTGGTGGACGTTATGGGTTTGTTAAGAATGGACTACTAATTTTCAAGTCAAAAAGCAAATCAGGGGATTATCACGATGACATGAACCACACAAATTTTATGAACTGGTTAGAAAATCAACTTATACCAAACTTACCTCCTAATGGTATTGTGATTATGGACAATGCCCCTTACCACAGTGTTCAAATTAATAAAGCACCAACCCAATCAACTCTGAAGCATATTATTAGAGAATGGCTTGAAGCTAATGGAATCTCAACCACAAATGATATGCTTAAAGCAGAACTTTTGCATCTTGTCAAACAAGCCAACCATTCCAAAATGTACTATGTGGATGAGTTGTTGAAAAAACATGGACATACTGTGGTACGGTTGCCTCCATATCACTGCGACCTCAATCCAATTGAGCTAATATGGAGTAGCGTCAAACATAAAGTGGCAATGAAAAATGTTTCTCAAAGTGCTGCTCAAATAGAACAATTAGTTCGAGCAGCCTTTGATGAAGTTGGTTCTTTGGAATGGAACAAACACTGTGACCATGTGGACCATATAGGGGAAGAAATGTGGAGGAATGATGGACTAGTAGATGATGTGGTAGAAAATATGTGTTTCACTGTCAACACTGGTTCATCAGATGAAAGTGGGAGTGATGAATATGAAAGTGAGAGTAATTCATGTGAAAGTGATCAGTAATAAACTGGCAAACATTTTTGTAGACTACAGTGTCTTATTTTGTTCATATTTAATATCTTGTGCTATAAAGTAGCGTATAAATTCATTACATGAACGTAAAATGATGTCCATGGTTCATTAGCTAAATAAATGATTTCAATTCAATACATGTTGATTTTGCTTGAAATCTAATGTCTTTTTGAATATAACGTATAATACTTTCAATTAATGAAGTCATCTACAGTTTTTTTTCAATGAGAACACCATGTATTAATATCCGATTATGAATTTGTATTAAATTTTGAAAAATCAAAAATTGTTTTATTTGTGATACCCAACTGAATAAGTAGTTTTTACACATCAATTTTGTGATTGATTTAATTTTTTTGAACTTGGAATGTAATGTGTTAAATATATAAAGTGAAACTGTAAAACAATGTTGTTAATTAAATAATATAGTTTCTAATTTCTGTTATGTTTGAATAAAGCAAATGAAATGAAGTTGATGTAGAACAGTATTTAATATAGGTACTTATATATATATATATATGAAAAATTGAAAAAAATTATTGCCATACATTCTTGTTTAAAACAACAACTAAATATATAAGACTTAGCTAATTGGTGGTGGTGAAGTGTATATTCCAATATAACACTCTCATGCACTTTACCTTTCGGCTGTTAAGAAAAATGAACACTGGAAAAAATTACATTTCTAAATATACCAAATAGGTCACACTATTGATTTGAATTGAACAAAAAGTTAACAAACGGCATTCGATGGCTCTACTCCAAAAGATCCTGATGTGTAAGCAGATAGATGAAGGAAAAGGCTACATAACCAGTTCATATTTTGTTGCTTTTCATAGAAACTTGACCATTCTTTTTCATGACATTACTACAGAGTCATGTTATTTGAGAATATAGACATTTAGGGTAAACGATAGTTTCATTTTTGGCCCAATATAAATTTTTTTATTAATATTTAGAGTTACATTTTTAGCAAGTTTGACTTTGTTTACATATCTCTTGACAGTTGACATTTATGGTATCGATATTTGGTTATCGATTCAAAATATCGAATTGTTACTACAAAAATACAACTACAGCGACATGGACACGCCCACCAGGGCTCACGTTTGCTTCTGTTAACTGTACTAAATGGCTATGCTCATTCCATTAAATGGATATTTACTATATTTTTATTTAAATTCTTTAACGTTATAAAGACCCGCACGCCTATATTCTTGACAATTTATATTCAATATTGGGTTTCTGAAAAGTTTCTCTCATTCTTTATATTTTATATATTATATATCAATGTGGTAAATTATCTTGCTATGATTTATTAAATTTGTTATTAAATATTACTGCGTTTTTACATGTGATATCAGTTAAATGTGTCATAGAATCAACGCAGTGTTTTATAATCAATAAAACGTATAAATAATACGTTATAAATATCCTTTTACGGAAACATGTTAAATATGAACTAACATTCTGGTCTGGCATAAAAAAATTATTTAGGGCGGGTATTATAAACATGTCTTGAAGCTAACTAATTTAACAGTCAAGTTAACTTCAGGTTTTAAAATGTCAGTTTTATAAAAGTTTCATTTAAAAAAAAAATATAGTTTTATGGTCTAGTTTTTATATGTCTGTTTGGTGTATTTATTATTTCTGAAACTGAAACAAATAGAGTTTAATGGTCTAATACGAAAATTTATTATTATTCAATAAAAACACAGAAAATCCTTAACATGCCTTTTGTATGAAGTGTACGCTTGTACATTAAAAAGAATATGCATAGTTTGTCTCCTAATTTCTCTATATACATAGTATATAGTATAGTATACATATAGTATACACCTGTTCAACTGACAGCAAAATTTTATGTTGGCGTTTGGGTTATGACCACTTACGTGGGCCTCTATTTTTTGGCACCAAGTACTTGTTCTAACTATATTTTCATGGCTAGAAGTACCCTACCAATCTGGGCATTTGTTTAGTAGGTATTCCAGTTTTATTTGTTGTGCAACAGAATATCTGTAATCTCATAGATACTTAGGTGTCCATGTAGCTGTTCATATTATGCATAGCTTTCAAAATTTTTCTCACATATCTGGGTTTAAATTTTTGATTTACTTTTGATAAAATCCACTAACGCCTCCCACGAAACCAGACCTGTAACGCATAGACTACTTCAAGGCCAATACCATATTACGCCAAACGCACAGTGTTGGCTATCGAAACATTATCGAAGATTACTTGATTAGGCAACCATTTGACGCAAGATGTAGACTGAGGCAACCTGGTATACGGCCTGCTGTGAGGCAGAGATATGTGTAGGGACGGAAGTGTAGTAAAAACAAAACAAAGCAAGCGGAAGTGACGTGACGTGAAATAAATTAATAGGCAGAAAATAACATACTGTTCAGTTGCAATTTTCACAGATAGCCAAGTTGCACTAATGGCATAGAGATCAATACGCACTCGATTCGATACCAGAACGCTAAGGTCATAAGGGAGATGAAATTTCCAGACAAAGCCCATCAATGCCTTTAATTGGACCGGAACCCTTCGACGGCGCTGAAAAATCAATGATAAACATGGACACAAGAAAGTGTGTGGCACAGGACAGTTAGTCGCAACATTGCATCAAAAGGCATTAACCAAAATTGAGGACAAACCTCATAAACAAATATAGGAAAACTGTCAAAGTCGTTGTAGGTATGCCGATAGGGCACTGTGAGCTTAATATGAACGCAAAGTTAGTGGAGTTGACAGATGAAGCCACGGGCTAATTGTACTACCTAGAGGAAGAACCTGCAGAGACATCCTATGCTAGTAGAACTGCCTGATGTATGCGCCATTTGTTGTACTATGTTAGTCACCTCATAAAATCTAATTTCATCCACATGTTTTGAAAAATTAGTAATTGCATGTGTTTGAACTCCCCATATGTATTTTTTGTAAGTGCCAAAACGGTGCTTTTGTGAATCAGTAATCGAGATTCCACACCCTTTCAACATTATATTTTTATCAATGTTTTTTGTATATTGTCTCTTCTCCATTTTTGTCAAATGTTATTTTTCCTGTCTGGTCCTTGGTATTCATAGTGTTCATATGAGCTTCAAAACCTTTAGGGCCGGTTTTACAATAGTGGTATAAGATGTATTCTAGCGTTTTACAAAGCAGGTATTGAGGTATAAGCTTATCCATGGAATAGGATACTCGGAAAGTCTAGAATAATCTATACCGTCACCGAACAGACAGATATGTGGGTTACTCTACGAATAACCTCAAAAAATGACATAAACGCAGGTTGTTTACACTAGTTTATCATTTGGATTTGGAGGCATGAACTTTAATTTTTATTTGTAGTGAATATACCTATAAATTATGTCTGTTAAAAGCAAAAAACGAACGCGTTGTAGCTAGCTAGTAGATATTTTTGGAACTTTAGTTCTTTACGCCAGGTTATGTTTGAGCGACCAGGGGTCGCGACGCAAAAGATCTGACCGTTACGCGTTACGTTACGCTGCGTTATGTTACATTGCTTCGTTATGTGCCTTGCTTTTGCATGCTTGTGCCTCCTTAGTCTCTCTCTCGTTTACGAAGCAGCGATTCATAATAATAAATATGCTCATGCCTGGATTCGAACCCGGGCCACCCGCGTGCAATGCGAGCATTCTAACCACTGAACCACCGATGCTATATTGAAATTCTATGCAAAGCTGGTATTCGCAATGCTAGTGATCTACTTGAATTTCGGATAAATTTTTACTATTATTTCCATAATTTTTTTTGCGCGATTAAGGGGTCTAGCTACTTTTCGAAATACAGGGTGTTGAAATTTTGAAAACTTGAATGTTCTAATCATATTTTGAAAGAAATTGTAGTTTGTGCAACTAGTGTGGATATGATGGCCATATCGCACGAGGACGAAGATGAAGCACGACGCCGTAGGCGGAGTGCTCAATCGTTCAAGTGCGATATGGACAATCCACACGAGTCGAGCAGCATATTTTTTCTACGATCCACTTAGGAAAAAATCTAGAAAATAAAAATTTCTATAAACTGTAATATAACTTCAAATTAAAAATTTAACAATCAATTTTATGTTTCCACTAATTTTGTGGTAAACGAATGTCCAATTTGTATAATGCTACGGTTTCCTTTTTTAAATATACGATGCTGTTATAAGTAGATGTTGCCAGTCGGACTCCCTCATGGAGGGTACCGTACCATTATCTATAATAATGAATATTCTGCTAAATATTTCAAACGTCTACCTGTTGTCGTTATTAATATCAAGCAGAATGATTATTTAAAAATAAAATTAACAATAAAAAAAATTCCTCGCGGGGAATCGAACCCGGGTCTACCGCGTGAGAGTCTGGTGTGCTTACTACTCAACCACCAAAAAATATGCAAATTGTTTATCTATAACGTCAGATGTATTACATAACTTTTGTTAAAAGGAACTAAAGTTCCTACCGTGTGTCCCGCGACACGTTCTACCTTTTTTCTCTGATTTGCTCTTTCTAACCTAAATCTGGCCACAAACTTATCTTCATCTAAGGTTTCGAAGTAATTGATCCTACAAAAACGAATTATTAAAAAATTGATAATTTAAAAATAATTTGAGTAGTTATCTTTCACGTATAGTTTTTGGTTTCCTTCATAGCGGAACCATATCTTCTTCATCGGAAGATTCAAATATTGGAAGATCATATATATCTATTCATTTTAAAATAATAAATAGAATCTTTTACGACTGCAAAAGTTATCAATAATAAAAAATCAGCTGAAATCCAATAACAAAACTTTTCGTTTAGTTTTAAAGTTAACGAAGAAAAACATTACATATGTCGCGTACAGGACTGACAGGAGATATCAATTTATATGAACTACTTTCACGTTACTCCAAGAATTGCTATACCGGTGTAAAAAAATATCGTAAAACCAGCTAGTTTTATACTAGGTATAAATTCTGGTATAACTTTATTCCCAGAATAAATATAGGTAGGTACTGTTATTTATACCTAGTATAAATCTCTCTTGTAAAACCGGCCCTAATTAGGCATACATTCTTTTAATTTATATATGTTCAAAAGTATTTAGAAATTAGAAAAATTATATTTTTGCTCAAAATATATTTTTTCTACTTTTGTCATGCTTTATATTTTTCCAGTTGGTTGGATTCCTCATTGTCAATTATGGAACAAGGAGTTCGAGAACGTGACACTCTTTGTTTGAGATTCAAATTTTATTCATTTTATGACTTGAATCCCAAATACGATGCTATTAGGATAAATCAAATTTTCGAGCAAGCAAAATGGCATTTGTTGAATGAAGAAATCGATTGCACAGAAGAAGAAATGTTAATGTTTGCTGCTTTACAGGTAATATTTTTATCAAAATTCAAAACATTATATTATATCAATTTGCAACCCATTAATTTGTATGAAAAATGTTCACATTTCATGATATTAACGTTCTATAACCAAGATACATGGCAGGTGTCTTTCACTGACATACATTTATAATTTATGTAAATATTTTCTTCTAATTGTTTCACATTAAACAAATTTACTGGTTGTTGAGCTCTTCATTTTAACAACAAATACATTTTTGGGAAGTTTCTGCATCCAACAACAAACACTGAGCGATTGAAAGACTGTTTAAAGAGTAGGACAAACTGTAATGGGCGCCCTTGTTACAGCTGGTCACATTTGCGAGACCCCTCTCTATAGTGTGGTGTCTGATATTTTACAATTTTACATCCAGAAATAATTATTGAATTGAAACAGCAGCTCCCAAATTTAAATAATTTTTTGATAAAATTAATATTAAATCAAACATTTCAAGAAAGTTACAAAACAAAAAAAGGATTAATTACGTTAATTAAAGATTAAACTCAATCATTTTAAGTTCGTGTTTCACTCAACACTTAGAATTAAATAGACTTATGTAACGGCACGAAATTTAGAACCCATCCCACCCCCTTATCAAACAATGTCACACTTCGTCGACCCTCTCCCTCCCCATTAAAGTGTGGTATAATTTATGGATGGCCTCATATAACAAAATATCCCTAATTCAAATTTTGTATACTATCAATTCTTTTCTGGAAAATCTTACTAAAAATTTATCTACTTAATATTAATAGTTTCCTGCAAATAAATTGACATTTTATTAAAGCGTGTTATCAATAGATATCCAAGGTAATAGTAAAATACTATTGTAAAGCCTTACAGAGTCTTTGGAAATAAAAGAAGAAAGACCGTTCACTGAGAAGCAACAACGACTTCCCTGGCACGAAGGACGTTGAATTACACTTCAAAGTTAAACGGGTTGGTATATCTGCAAGATATAGGTAACCAATAATTTAAGTTTACAATTCAAGGACAAGGTGTATTTGCGCCTCATCAGTATAAGGTATCAGTGACCGATCTTTGTTCTTCGATTTTCAAAGACTCTGTAAGGCGTTATGATAGTATTATAAATTATACTATTACCTTTGACATATTGATAATACACATCAAACTAAAACGACAATGTGTTTACTGGAAACTGTAAAAAACTAGATAACTACAAAGAAGTCAGGTTTCTTGTCAAATAGAATTTTAGTTTGTGGTTAGATTTGAGAATGTTACTTTTATCGCTTATTTAACGTTTTCTTTACTGAGATTGATGTATTTGTGCGATATCAATCATTTTTCCATTTCAGAATTATGCTCACAGAGCTTCTGGACGGATGATATTTACTTTATAAAGATGTTGCGCAAATACGCCGAAACCGGTCTAAGAGATATTGTCCTCGAATTACAAACTAAAATAGTTGGTTCTAACTTGCAGATATACCAACCCCGAATAACTTTGAAGTGTAATTCAATGTCCTTCGTGGCATAAAGCCAGGAAAGTAGCTGTTGCTTCTCTATGAACGATTTTTGTTCTTTGATTTTCAAAGACTCAGTAAGTCGTAATAATGGTATTATACTATTTGACATATATCCCTAAAGATTATAAAAATGGGTAAAAGTATATGAAAAAAATATTTTCGATTCAGTAATATTATAAACGACGTGTGAATATTTTGTATGTAACTGATTATATTTCAGCTGCATGTTCACTATTAGACGAGTAGATTGAACAACAGTTGCTGCTTACAATTTTGATTGGTATTTTCAATTCCCAACATCGTATACTGAAGATATGTAGTGGCTTAAACATAATTCGACCCCTAAAGTTAATATCTAACCTAACAAGTAGATTTTATCCAACTATCAAAGTATCTTTAAGAAAAATATCTCATTTATATGCAATATACCAAAAAATGGTAGTAATATTGAAATTTTTTTCTTTTCCTATTCGAAA
>CAJUYG010007264.1:0-11101 GCA_910591675.1 Galerucella calmariensis | reverse complement strand
TCTCACAAATTAGCCTACGACCATTTTTTAATGAATCACTAATAATATAACAACTTACCACTTGGCATGTAGTTCTTAAATGACTATTTCTCCCGGAGAGAGTATTGACCATATTACAAACGTTGAAATCAGTTTCATTGGTGTAATACTTGTAATCACTTGTCATCTGCAGGAGCTGTGGTAGCCATAGTTTGAATATGCTTGTACTTAAATGAAATAATTGTGAAATAATAAAATTAAATGGAATTTCGGTTAAACTAGGAGTGTATAAGTGATAGAGGTGGTCGTCACAGGCATGGTTATTTGGGACAGGTTTTCTTTTTAGATACAATAATGTTTTTCGCCTTCCTTACCGTAAAACCAGTCATATGAACACCAAAAATAGGGCAGAAAGCAGTACTAGGGCGGAAAACTCATAACCCAACGATTTTTGAAGATTTCCACCATTTGGCACGCGATGACTTTGACGGTACACATGAATTTTTCAATTAAACGTCAATGTATGCTTTAACATGCTGTTCAGCTTGTTACTATGATTTAAACGTCACGACCATCTCAGGGTGGTATTCGAAATAAAAAACAATTAGGATTTGATGTTGGTTTACTATAATAATAAATTGTGGTTGACAGGTGGATGGAATTACAATTAATGTCGTGTAGTTGTCTCACTAAAAACTCCCTGAAGTAGTTCCACTGTATCAAACGAGGCGTATGAAGTTAGCTCGCCAACATACTTTCACTTTAGGTTATAATATAAAGCATGCACGCATTTGATGAGAAAATTAAGAAATATAAAATATCCACTCTAACCTTAGGGGTGGTTGGATATAGAAATGTACCAGTTAAATACCCTTTGTATGCATACGCTGGTTTACAAACTCTATTGATGGTACGTTCTTAAATTAATCTCTTATGATCTAGTGATCATCATATGATTAAATAATGTAATCAGTAAATTTAGAAAATAAATGTTTGATCTCATACAAATCTAAGGTATGGGTGGTAAATATTTATTTATTATTTTCAGGTACCCTTCAGGGAGATGCTTGAGAAAAGTGAAAGGATTCCTGAGACATTAATTGTATTAATCATACGTGTAAGACAATCAGAATCGGTTTATAATAAATTAGCAGATGGTAGGTACAGAGTTTATTTTTGGATGTTTGAAAGAGAGGTACAAATGATTCTTTATCCCGTAACAATCTTAATAGACAAACTACAAAAACTAGATTTGCCCGTCGGACCTTCTGTCAAAAGTTGCCCTATTGGCCGATGTAGCTGTGTCCAATTGAAAGGTATTCATTCATTCATTAATTCGTTTGGGTTGTGCTCAACAGCACAGGATCTTGAACTGAGTCATTGTACCATTTTCCATGTTATCTACATCCATTCCATTTTTAATTGTTCTCATGGTTGTATTATTCTCACCAAAATGCTTCCGCCTGTCTTTGTAAGTTCTGACAGAAGCAGGGTTTATAAATCCTGCACATAGGTTCACTAACTTTTGTACAGTGTCCAGTCACCAGGTCTGTAACTGACTTCAAATATCTATCACCCAGTTTCAATGTACAGTTTCAACAGCCTTGTCCCCTTGTCTATCTTGTCCAGTAAACTCTTTCTATGGAGGTGCCCTTGTATCAACCTCCATTTAAGTTGGTGATCCCTATGTAGCCAGTTCCCGATTTCCACTCTTATGCAATTTTTTGTGATTTCACAAAACGGTTACGGACCTATCAAGTCTTCTTTAAAACCTTCTTTTGCTAAATGGCTCACCATTTCATTACCAGAAATCCCCCCATATATGTGCCGACACCCATACTAGAGACACTGTTGTCTCTTGCCAGCCTGTTGAGCGATTCTTTATAGTTTTCACCAGTCTAGTTGATGGGTTACTGATAGCTTTAGGCAGTGGATATTTCAATTTTTTGTCTGATATATCCCCTTCTAATCTTTTCATCAATACAGGCTATAGCGACAATCGTCTCTGCTTGAACCACAGTCGTGTATCGACCGAGACTGGTCCCACCCACACGCCTTTTTATGTCTAAGCGTGAGTACACTTGTAGCAGTTGCTGATGTTTGGTAGCTCAAAAGGGTATTGGAGGCTAAAAGACATTCGCAACTATGGAAATGTTTTATTTAGCAACTACCATAGGTCGTAAAGCTACAGTTATTGATGCCTTATTGACTTCTGTCGCTTGAAATTGAGACACTTTCAGATTAAATAGTTTTCATAAAATATGGAGAGCACTAGACTACAAAATGTTAGTCTCAAAACTTGTCCTGCCCTCAAACACAGTAAATGTTACTCAAAACGTAGATTGAACAAAAAAAATACTCACTAACAGAAGTTGTGAACTAATCAATATACAAATGATTATCGTAACTTTGCACTTATATAGCTCTATTTTTATGGGAATTTACTTCCGCTAAAAGAAATTAGATAACTTTCATTTTGAAAAATGCACTGACAACCTCTGACATTTCTCAAGAGATCAGGTCGGCAGTTGGTAAGTTTACTTATTATTTCTGAAAGATCATTCGATTCCACTGGTTTGAGAAAATAGTTCTCGAACAACGAACGACTAAAGATCATTTTCTTTCTAGCTCCTTGCATACCAGCCCCAGTACAATCGTTTGTTTTAGAACCATCGTTGAATCAGATGCTTTCTCCAGAGTTACCAGGGTGTATCACTTGTACCCTAGATGGGATGATGATGTTCACTCGCTCAGTGGATATATTTTTCGGTGTCATGCAATCAAACTAATGTCAAATATAGGTTTATCTAGTATTGTCCTAGTAGTATTAGTATCAGTATCGAACATTGTTCGAAAGGTCGGGTCCGTTGAACTATGGGGAAACACGAATGTTATTATTCTGAGAATAATTCGTAAAAAAATTTGCGGGTTATACACAATTTACAAAGAAAAATCCAAAAGAATATTTTTTTTCGCCACTTGAGCCATCACTTTTTGGCATGATATTTCATACAAAAAACAGTTTAAATGTATTGCTCTGTACATGAAAGTGATCAACAACATGTGCTCTCGCTATCTATGAAAAAAATCCAGTTAGATTCTTCATAATATTGTTTAAATTACCACTTTTATAAATATATATTTGATAGGCAACCAGCTTGGATATAAATAATTTTAATAATAATCGCATACACAGATATGCCATCTACAAAACATAGAACAAAATACAATACTTTGTAGCGTGGTTGCCAGCTGTAATCGACTACTCGACAATCATGCTACATGACTATTAAGATACGAAATAAAATATTGTAAAATATCAGATTATATTTCTAGTTAGATTCATTCAAGACAAACCCAAGAACATAAATGAAATTATAAACACATTTTATATATGATGATATCCTTATATTGCGTATTAGAAGAAGGGGAAACAAATATATAATCATTGTATTCAGCCTTCCCCTCAAAAAATATCCAATACTTTGTAATCCACATCAAGTTATTCTAGAAGGGGAAGGGTGAATCCAATTATTATATTCCCTTCCCCTTCTGGAATCTCTTTTTAATCTACATTAAGTTATTCAAGAAGGGGAAAGGTGAATCCAATTATTATATTCCCTTTCCCTTCTTGAATATCTTGAGGGGAAGGCAAATGCCTCCAATTATTTGTCACATTAAGTTATTCTAGAAGGGGAAGGGTGAATCCAATCATTATATTTTTTTCCTCTTCTTGAATAGATTGATGTGCATCACAATGCATTCATCCCTCTCATCCAATACTTTCTAGGATGAAATTCGAATGCAATAATTAATTAATATTTTAAAAATATCATGATTCTCAGGTAATCGTTTACAACTGGCAACCATGTCACACATTACGATAGAGCTTCTATGTCATTTGGAATTTGATTTGTTTTCATACAAATTTGTAGCTTGTCAAATATATATTTATAAAAGTGGTAATTTAAAAAATATTATGAAGAAACTAACTGAAATGTTGTTATAATTAGCGAGAACACATGTTGTTGATCACTTTTTCGTACAGTGCAATACATTTAAACTGTGGTTTGTATAAAATAACTAGTCCAAAAGTGATGGTTCAAGTGGCGAAAAAAAATCTTTTTTTGGATTTTTCTCAGCAAAATATGTATTACCCGCAAATTTTTTGACGGATTATTCTCAAAATAGGTGAGTAATATCGATTTTTCGCAAAATCAGTCAAAAATTCGTGTTTCCCTATAGTTCAACGGACCCCGAAAGGTCTTCACTGTGTATATCCAAAGCAATGCGCGCACGCCAATGTATTTGTGTATGAACCAAAAAGTTTTAATGGACCGTATAATAATTTTGCCTTGTCACATACAGCGTGCTCGTTTTGCACTGCAATCTTTTTCACGAAGTTATATTTGTTTCAACTTCAACTAGTAGTGATTATTTTTGCACATTAGGATTTAAACGTTATCCTGTTACATAATATGTTCTCAATTATCAACGACCGGCACTTAAAGTCTACTGACCTGCACTCCTGTTAATACCTTTCAGTTCACCCATCTCGTTGCCCTGGTCTATTGGATGGATTCATAGCGCAAGGTAAGATTCATAAAATTTATCTTGATATCGTTATCAACGTGAAATAAACAACACATTTTAATGCCAAAATCAAATTTTGACAGTGTTGATCTACAAATCGGTAGGGAGCGTATAAGCTAATTTCTCCCTATGCGCTTACCCCGTCGTCGGACTGACACGCGAGCACTTTCTCTTTCCGCTCCTCGCCTAACATATATGTCATCAGTCATTTTTGATTTGGTGCAAATTTTAAAATAATGGCATTTTTATTCAAATAATTTTATGTTGTTAGGGAATTTCAAGCAGGGTATACAAAATTATGCTGCACAAGTTTGTGTGAAACTGCTATCCCTGGATTCTCAATTATTTGCATTTGTCCATCAGTCACCTAGGTTAACAATAAAAAAATTATCAACCGCTAATAAAGAAATTCAACTTCTCAATTTGCCAACTTCATAGCTAGTAGTGGGAAAACTGTATTTATACAATTGCATCATCTGAAGGCCATCGACCAAAGTCAGTTCATAGTTCATAATATTTGTTGGGCGCTAGATCAAGATATTTACGTCAACCTCAACATCGGGTCAAGCCACTGATCACTCCTCCTGCTTTCGAATGGACTTAAGCTTAAGCTCAAGAAGTTTTCAGTTTGCCTTAATACCTATATCTATGAAATGGAATTGAACAATGTTTTTTTATGGTACATATATAATTTTTATAAATCTTACATTATGAAGTATACAAAAAACAACAGTGATAATAATAATTATGATATTAGAGCGGCTACATATATCGACAAATTCAAATTATATACAAATTATACTAAAGAAAGAAAGTTGCTTATTGATGTACAAGAGAGGGGAAGTTATTCCTTGATACTTTTTACGCTGAGCATTTACTTTATGTGATGCTCAATCAGCCGGATGTTGTTTTCTTCAAGGCAGAAAGGATTTGAATAATTTATCTAGTCTTTCATTTAAGTATAGGTTTTATTCCAGATTTAATGTAAATAAGTCTATTTGGTGGGTTCTTTCTGTGTTTTAGTTCATATTTTTTGTAGAAACTTTATGTTGTAACTACTTTGTCTATAATCATCATCATCATCAAGCCTTCAAATCTAATAGATGCGCTTTTAAATCGACTTATTAGGGTGGATCACTCCCTTTCTACTCCTTATTGTTACAATTCCTTGTGTGTCCTGGCTTCAGAAGTTATTTTCTCCCATTCTGTTCTATTTCTGCATTTTTCTCCACTCTTTAATTCCCATCCTTTTTATATCCTCTTCTATATGATTCCTCCAACTTTCTCTGGGTCTTCCCCTTCTTCTCGGCCTTAGAGGAGTCCATTGTGTTATTCTTTTTATCATTTCTCCAGGCTTTCGTCTCATAATATGTCCTACCCACTTTAGGCGTTGTGCTTTTATATATTTCACGATTGTTTCATAAGTAATTATAAAAACTTATTGGGGTTTCATTGTTTTCCGAGAACCAAATTACAAAGAACTGAAACTGAAAATATCGGGAACCAAATAACACATTTTTTCTGACCCCTTTTAATATGGGAACCAAATTACATGTACCAAGATGACAAATGTGACAAAATTGTAACAACGGAAATACTATTAAATAACTATTACGAAGATGTTCACTAAAACTATAAAAAACGGCTTATTGACAATGAACGTGTTTTTGAATTTATTTTTATATCTTTTTTCTGTCTCACCTTTATATTTTAAAAACTAGTTTTTTGTTATCGTTCATCATACAGGGTGGGTCACTATGAACGAACTATTCTCTGGCGTCTTAACGGCAAAAAAAATTAGAAAAAATAAGACGTGGAATTAAGTAGATTACTTAGGACTATAATTTGAAAATATTTTGGAATATACAGGGTGCTCCAAAAAAGCGTGCCGTATCAAAGTTAGGTTCCTTTGAATGGAACACCATGTATTTTATCACATTTTTGAATTGTACTATTAAAAATAATGTAAGTTCATTAACATTTCCCTATACCTATCTAATTCAGTTTCCAGGATAAATCGATTTTACATAATTTGTAGACTCTCCGAAAAAATACAATAACTTCAACATAAACACAAATAACCACATTTGCTTCACACCATCTCACTAGAAGCTTTTAACATTCTGTTTCCAATATTTACTGGTATGCTATCATATACAGGGTGTTTTTAATATGACAGTACAACACTAACCATTTAATACATAAATTTCTGGCTTAATTTAAAAGGAACACCCTGTACCTGTTGGGTCTGTCGAATGTGGGAATTTATTACCTTTCAGTTGGTATTAGGGTTGCCTATGTCTAACTCTGATAGTTCTCGAGAAATTTTAAATTTGTTTTTTAATATTCAATTAATTGCTGACATCTAGTTACCTATGACATGATACTCGATGGAAAGTTTTTAAAAATTTAAAATTTGTTATTTTCACAGTAAGTGCTTTGTTCATGATTTATTATTGATAAATTAGAGGTCTCTTAAATCAGAATTTTATTAAGGGTAAGTACACTATTTTTGGGAATACAGAGATACAATAAGCTTTAAAATTATAAAAAATAACTAGGTACAAAAAATTCAAAGAAAGTGTTCAAAGTGACGCCCATCTTGTTGGATACAATTTTGAACACTTTTTTAAAAAAAGTTATTGTTCACTTCCTTTAACATTTCTGGTGTTACTGTTTGAAGCGCTCTCCTTATCATATCCTTCATGTTCTCAGGAGTGGTTGCAGTGTTGCCACATGCCTATTTTTTTTCGAGCCAGATGATATGGCGGAAGCGAGCGAAATTCATACTAAAACGAGCTTTTTCAAAAATGATTTTTACTAGTGAATACCTATGCCCCAATTCCTTCTTTATTTGGTTTCTTTATAATAAACCTTTATGAAGATAAATATGAAATGTAGAATTTTTAAGGTAGTAATGTTTAAAAATATTAACTTACTTTTCCATTGTAAGGTAGAGTAGGTAGGTATTCTAGCCTTTACCAACAACCAATAATCAACATTTAATAACCAACAACAAACTTCCCAATATTTTACATTTTACTTTTCGAAAAACAAAGAACAGGCTGAGCGGTTGGATTGGGGTGCGCTCGTGATTTCTCTTGTTCGGCGATGGTGCGCTCACGAATTACACTCGCCCGCTTCGTCTAATTCAAATAATCCAAGTAATCCAACACTCAACACCGTTCAGTTCAATTCACGAGAGTTCAGAAATACTCAACTTTAACAAAAATTTAGCAAAATTTACAAACGAGCCAATTTTAATAAAGAGGAGTCAACGAGGAACTTTTAATTCAAACGAGCCAGATCTGGCTCGAACGAGCCACCTGTGGCAACACTGAGTGGTTGGCTTTGTATTGTAGACAATACTTTTTATGTAACCCCAAAGAAAATAGTCTAATGGCGTCAAGCATGGGAACCTTGCCGGCCAAAGATAAGGACCCCCTCGCCTAATCCATTTTTGTGGAAAAATATTGTTCAGCTAACGCCGGACAATTACACTGTAATCAACAGACGCACCATCCAACTGCAGCCACATTTTTTGTCCTGTAACTAGTGGAACGTCATCTAAAAGTTCGGGTACCCTTAATAAAATTCTGATTTAAAAGACCTTTAATTTGTTAATAATAAATCATACAACAAAGCACTTGCTATCAAAATAACAAATTTTGAATTTTTAAAAACTTTCCATCGGAGTATCATGTCATAGGTAACTAGATGTCAGCAAATAATTGAGTATTAAAAAACAAATTTAAAATTTCTCGAGAACTATCAGAGTTAGATATAGGCAACCCTAAAACCAACTGAAAGGTAATAAATTCCCACGTTTAACAGACCCAACAGATACAGTGTGTTCCATTTGAATTAAGCCAGAAATTTATGTATTAAATGATTTGTGTTGTACTGTCATATTAAAAACACCCTGTATATGATAGCATACCAGTAAATATTGGAAACAGAGTGTTAAAAGCTTCTAGTGACATGGTGTGAAGCAAATGTTGTTATTCGTTTTTATTTTGAAGTTATTGTATTTTTTCGGAGGATCTACAAATTATGTAAAATCGATTTATCCTAGAAACTGAACTAGATAGGTATAGGGAAATGTTAATGAACTCACATTATTTTCAATAGTACAATTCAAAAATGTGATAAAATACAGGTTGTTCCATTTAAAGGAACCTAACTTTGATACGGCACGCTTTTTTGGAGGACCCTGAATATTCCAAAATATTTTTAAATTATAGTCCTAAGTAATCTACTTAATTCTACGTCTTATTTATTCTAATTTTATTTGCCGTTAAAACGCCAGAGAATAGTTCGTTCATAGTGCCCCACCCTGTATTTGCAGATGATTGCAAGGTTTCGAGTTATCAATTTGTTATTTAAACACGTTTTAAAATGAATATTCCTAATGTTTTTTTTAACTTAAACCGACTTACACAATTACCAATAAAACCTGCAATTTATATCTCCATATAATTTCAGAGAGTCTACATTGTTGAAATCTGAAGGATACAGTATGATAAATTGTGATTATCTTACCTTGCATCTACCAGAATACATTGTATCGATTATATACCCTTTGAAGCAAGCATCCTGCATCATGTGGCACCAAGTATGGTAGGTACTATTGTTAGTACCGCATATTGGACCTCTCACAACATGCCTAGGCTTACAGGAAGTTGTACAGCTAATACATCTTGGCATTCCTGAATGAAGATCTTTCAAACAGGATTGACCATCTCGACATTTTACTTTCTTACAAGTAGCGTTTGCTGAAAATATAAAAAGGTTTCAATGGAACACTCGCTAATTTTAATAATTATCATAGTAATGGAAGGAAAATTTTTTTTATTTATAAATATATGTCTTTTTGTTCCATATGGATTCTCCTGGTGAGTATTTGTATATTTAAAAAAAAAGGGTTTGAAGCGAGTGTAATAACAAGCTGGTGATAGACTTAGACAGAAGATTTTATTCTATTTTTAGTTATTTTGGGCAATTAAACCACCCATTTTTTTATATTTTTCAATTCAACGTTATCAAGAGCAATTGAATACTTTCATTTTCTGGTCCCTATCTGACACTAATGAAAACATATTTTGGGTAGTCAGGATTGTCATAAGTTTTTATCCGTATGATTCACCATTGGAACAGTTGCTAGTCAATATACAACTTCAATACACCAAATCACGAAGCTTATCTGGACATATTTTAACATAGAAATAATCATATAACAAAAACAATACTACCAAACGCATTTTTATAACAAAATTTCTGAAATAAGCAAAAAAGCACTATTCTTAATGAAACAATAACACTTTACTGGATCCCATTCCTAGCAGTATTAGGCCAGTTGGTAGGGGTCATTTTAGACCAAAAGTACAAGTAATTAGCAATACGGCTGATTTTTTTTTTCATAAGTACCTTAATATATAGGAAAAAATTTACCAGTCTATCGATTTCCCAAATTGATAAAAAAATGAAAAAACTTTTTTTTTTCGAAATTCCTCAATATTTCGCGCTGGGAGAATGGTAGAGAAAAAAGGTAGAACGTGTCGCGGGACACACGGTAGGAACTTTATAGTATGTACAAAAAGTACGAGGAGTAATAAACCCTAATAATTAAGTATGCAAAACCTTTACAGGGAGCACCATGAAATTTTTGATAAATCTCTTACTTTAAATTACATTTCTTCCGTAAATCTAGAAACCAGGTAGATCGACCCCGTATTTGTTTCAGTTGTAGCAAAGTTTAGGGTTTCTTCATTGTTAAAGGATTAGCAGATAAGCAATAACGCGATGCAGTGGTGTGTATTTTGGGAAAAAAATACGTTTTAAATTATAATATAATAAAAAATGAAAAGAAATAATTATTGGAATACATTTATTACTTACATTTTATTCTATATCCGACTCGGAAGAGGAAGAATCGTTGACATTAATAATAATAGGGTCGATTAAATCATCACAAATATTGTCAATTTTCAACATATTTGCCTCTACTTTGATAACATGCTCGATACAGTTTGTCCAATTTTCCTTACTAACATGACTTACAGCACTCTCAAACAATTTCACAGCATCGTTTATTTTAAAAGTAGTATTTTTTCTTTCCAACTTCCCCCTTTACCTGAGCCCATATTAATTCTATGGGATTAAGTTCACAATGATAAGGGGGAAGTCGAAGAACTGATATACCACGAGAAGAAGCCATTTCTTCTACAATGTAGGTTTTGTATTTATTCTTGTTCATTTTTGCAATTCTGTAAAGTTCTTTCCTTAGTGGATCTTTTGGAAACTTAATATTTTTCTAAATAAGCCACTCCAAAAGCTCTGCTTTACGCCAACGACTTGTGGGCAATGCTTCTCGTAACCGTGAATGGTAACTTGCGTTGTCCATAACAATAACAGCCCCTTCTGGAATCAGATCCAACATTTGAACAAACCATTCCTCGAAGACATCCCCATTCATATCTTCGTGATAGTCCCCCGTGCGTTTTGAAATAAAAGTTAATAATCCACCATC
>CAJUYG010007262.1:0-11102 GCA_910591675.1 Galerucella calmariensis | reverse complement strand
AATTGAATCTCTTACGTTGGAAATATAATGTATTTCTCTTACGTTGGAAATAGAATGTATGCGAATGAACGGGTGTATTGAAAACGAACTAGAAAAGACAGGTAACAGGTATACTCGTCGGTAAGAATCCGAATTTTCGTACACAATAGCTAGAGTTCGAGAGAGAGGGCTCTTTTTCCCCCACCTTTGAACGTCCTCCACTTCAAATTTCAACGGTTATTCTACCAAACGCTGATGCGAAAAATGTTTCTTCACTTCGAAAAATACTTTTTAAAAAACGAAAAACTACAAAATTGAGACGTTTATTATATTAAGGTTACAAACAATCTGGCTTAATTCACAATGTGTGTAAATTTATAAGATCTGGTATAAAAGCTTAGTTAACTAAAATTAATGTTAACGTTGACGGATTACGTTTCGTAACTCCTCCGGCCTAAGAGAGAACTATGGAGTTTCTTCAGAGTTCGAAATCACTGGGAAATTCTTGAAGTCCTTGTTTGCCTGGTTTTTTGTATTTTTCTGACTGGTTTTCTTATGTTTTCTTCTAATGATATTGACAGCTAGTAGAACTATACTTGAAAAAACTATAACATATAATAAAATAGTGTAGAAGCTAATGTTTTGAAAATTTACAGAAGGTAATTCCAGTTTTGTTAGTTTGATTTTGTCTTCTTGGAGCACATTTTGAATATTACTAAGTTCGTCTAAGTTCACTGAATCTATTTGCACTTTACTTAAGTTAAAAGAGTTCGCTTTTGAGTTTTCATTTGAAAATTGTAACTTGGGAAGTTCTACACTTTTAAAATTTGACATTTTACTTGCAAAAGTCTTCAATGTAATATTGTTTATTGAAACTACACACTGATTATTTAGTTCAATTATATAACTACCGTTTAATGGGATATTGTTTATTACTTTACCACATTTTTGGGAAGCAACCACATGAGATGGAGTGATTACTATCCATTGGTTTTCTTCTATTTTCTGAATTTTGGTATTAGTGATTTTCGCTGGAATTTGTTGACATGTGTTTATTGATTGATAATATTTAATAAGTTGGACTTCACAAGGTACATGTAAAGTCATTGGTAGCTTCTGAAGATCTGTGCATAGGAATTCTTCTTGGGATACTTCTTCACAATTTGAGTCTGAGAAGGCGTAGTATTGCTCATTTAAAAGGATAAATTTTGACTTTGGTATAATGGTTTTGAAGGATTGTGTTGATGGAGTGGGTAAAGAATAAAGATGATAGTAATTGTATTCTGAATTTTCAACAATAGGTACTTCAAGTATAAACATAATTTTGTTACCGTTACTATAACTTTTAATTTCAATAATTTTTTCGATTAGTAAAATATTTTGTAATTTTAATTCAATTGGGAATTTATTATCGTTGTCGATATTTTTACTGACTTCTAAGATTTCAGAAAATAAGTCCTTGGGATCAGCTATAGAATTATGAAAAGTGTTAAGTTTTGCAAAGCTAATAGCTGTTTCAATTACTTCAAGTATATTGTAGGTTATTTGAAAGCTAATAGAAAATTGTGAAACGATTTGTTCTATTGCAAAAAAATGGTAAGTTTCCACGTTTTCAATTTTTATATCTCTAATTAAATTTTGTAAATAATTAATACGTGAGCTTAATATTAATTGGTTATGAGCTAATATTTTAGAATTATTTTCAAAGTTTTTAATGGATGATTGGAGTAAAGTAATTTGGTTTTCGATAAGAGATTTTAATTGGTTTTGATTGTTCGATAAGGATGTAATGGCTTCATCATATCGTTTTGCATCATTTTGATCTAAATTTCCTGTTATGAATTTTACTGCAGATCCTAATCCGTCGAATAATGATCTTCGTGATCGAGTTTTCCAAAATGGGTTTAATTGATTCAGTTGGAGTGATATTTTATGTTCGATAAATTGAATCATGTGATAAGAGTTTTTAAAGTGTTCAGTAAAGTTAAAAAATCTAGGAGATTTCGATAGGGAGTCATGAATATTATTAAATTGTTCTTTTAACAAAAGAAATTCTTTGGTTATGTTTGTAATGTCAAATATTTGTATAAACGTCCAATAGTTTGATTTTATTTGTGCGTTTCCTTTGTGAAGGGGATAAAGACCAGGATTATCATTTAGGTTGTGAAATTTGGGTGTGTCTAGTCCTGTGACGGTGGTCCAGTAGAGGAACCTGCAACGGGAGGTTTCTTTAGTTCTTTAATATGTATTATTTGTTTGTCTAATGTTAGTTTTTTTCTTTTTAATAATTTTCTAGATATTTCAACTTTATTTCTATCTAATATTTTTGTTATGTTGTAAGGTCCTAAAAATCTTTTATCTTTTTTATTTCTATTTTTAGGGTTAACTTTGAATAAAGTTTGACCTAACTTAAATTCTGGGTTTGTGTCACCTTGTGTGTTTGTTTTTTCTATTACTTTCTGTTTTCTCTTGTCTAAATTTTCTTGTACTTCTTTGTATATGTGTTTTAATCTTTCTTTATGGTTAGTAACGTAGTCGGTGTAAAATGATTGAGTCAAAAATATTTCGTTAGGGTTTCTAGAATGAGTATGTCCAAAGGTAAGTTCGAATGGTGTAAAATTTGTGGAGCTATGTATTGAATTATTGTAACCAATTATTGCATAGTCCATTAAGTCATTTTCGTCTGGGTAAATTTCTCTTAAAAGTCGTAAGTGTTCTACCAGAGTAGAATGTAATCTTTCCGCTATTGAATTTGATTCGTGGTGACCTGTTGTTGTAAAATGTACTTTTATTTTATGTAATGCTAAAAGATCTTTGACTGTTTCATTATTAAATTCTGTGCCTCTGTCTACTATTATTGATTGGGGAACGCCAAAAGAAACAAAATATTTAATAAGTGCTTTACTAATGAGAATTGCAGATTTACCTGGAATAAAGATAGCTTGAGCAAATTTAGTAAAGGCGTCGGTTAGAGTTAGATAGTTTTTGCCGTCATAGATGAAGACATCCATATGAATAATTTCGAAGGGTTTACTAGCTGTTTCTGTTAACACTATAGGAACATAGGGGGTTTGTCTGGCATATTTATTCTTTTGACAAATGGTACAACTATTAATATAATTCGTTACTGTAATTTTCATATTTTTCCAATAGTAAAGGTTGCGTAATCGTTCTAAAGTTTCATTGATTCCTCTATGGTTGGTTTTGCCTTCGTGATAGTTTCTTAGTAAAATGATTTGTTCCTCTTTGTCTTTAATTGTATTCTTTAATTGGGTGCATTTAATTAATTTTGGGCCGTTCGCAGAGAAATGTTTCAAATAAACGTTATTGAAATCACGGTATAAATTTTCATTATGGAAGTACATATAAAAAGTTTTGTTCAAATCTGTGTATTCGGCAATAAAGTGAAAAATAAAACTTTCATTGTCTTTTTCTGGAATTTTGATTTTCATAATTTTTTGATTTTCGTATGTTTCGTGGGAAACATCTGTTTTTTGAATATAAATTTGGATAAACAAGAATTTGGTGTACCTTATTATTTATCATTTCGTCAAGGATCGGTATACCATTACTAGTATTTTCAGTTGCTGAATGATTTGTTTCAGAGTCGTCAGAGTCGTCAGAGTCATTTTTTGTCCAAAAGGGTTCTGGTGTGTTTAAACTATTACGTTCATCGTTTTCTTGTGTGTTTGTGGGTTTATGCATTTGAATGTCAGATAAAATATTTATTTTGGATGGGTTCGTATTACTAGTAGAAGGTTGAGGGTCTGTGGGAATAGTTTCGGCCAGTTGCTGTAAGAAATCTAGAATGTCGTCATGTGAATTTCCGGGGTTATTAATCACTGATTCGGTTTCTAATGCATTGATAGGTATTCGGGATAAACAATCAGCGTTAGAATTTAATGTGCCTTTTTTATAGAATATTTTGTAATCAAACTCTTCTAGTTTTAAACGCCATCTAACTAATTTTGAGTTAGGTTCTTTAAGACTAAATAGCCAAGAAAGGGGTTTATGGTCTGTATAAATGTGAAATTGTCTTCCATATAAATATGGCCTGAAATGTTTACATGCCCATACAATGGCAAGCAATTCTTTTTCGATAACTGAATAGTTTATTTCGGATTCATTTAGGGTCCGTGAAGCAAATGCAATGGGTCTATCGTTAGGTACATTTCCTTGGGATAAAACTGCACCGATTGCATATTTACTAGCATCTGTCGTAAGTATAAATGTCTTAGAAAAATCCGGGTATTGTAAAATAGGGTCATTAGTTAGTATTTCTTTACAAATTTGGAATGAATTTATAAATTCTTCGTCATGTAAAATTTTTGAGTCCTTTTTCAAACATTTTGTCAAAGGTTTCGTAATTTTAGCAAAGTCAGGGATAAAACGTCTATAATAGCCTAAAAGTCCTAAGAAACGTTTTATTTCTGTTTGTGTTTTAGGAACTGGATAATTTTTGATAGCAGAAATTTTGTCTGGGTTTGGCTTCACGCCGTCGGGGGTAATCACATGTCCTAAATACATTATTGTCTTTTGCAAAAACTCAGATTTATCAAGTTGAACTTTTAAATTGTGCTGTCTAAGTCTATTAAATACGGATTTTAGTCTTTCTAGGTGTTCCTGAAGGGATGTACTGTATATTAAAATGTCGTCCAAATAAACTATGCAAGATTCGTCTGTCAGTCCTCGTAGTACATTGTCCATGACACTTTGAAATGTTGATGGACCATTTTTAAGTCCGAAACTCATACGTTTAAAATGAAAATGTCCTTGGGGAGTGCTAAAGGCAGTTTTGTCAACGTCTTGTGGGTCAATTTCGATTTGGTGAAAACCACTAGCAAGGTCAAGTGTCGTAAAGTAATTTGCTCTACCTAATCTGTCTAATATTTCGTGTATTCGTGGTATAGGGTATCGATTTTGAATAGTTTTCTCGTTTAATTTTCTGTAATCAATTACCAAACGCCATTTCTTTTTACCTGAAGCGTCTGGCTTCTTTGGTACAATCCAAATTGGTGAAGAGAAGGGGGAAGTGGAACGTTCGATAATACCTTCGTCTAGCATGTTTGTAATTTGTCTATTTACTTCTTCTCTGTGGATTTCGGGAAATCGATAAGATTTTGCATAAATAGGGCTATCATCTGTTAAATTTATCTTATGTTTTATTTGATTAGTGAAACTTAATGGTATTCCTTCGCAATAAAATATATCTCGATATTGGAAACAAAGATTTTTAATAGAATTTTTCTCTTCTTCATTACAGTGGGAAAGTCTAAGATGTTTCAAATTTGCTTTAAGTTTATTATCTTGTGGAATTGATAATTGAGAATCGGAATCAATATCCATTTTTTCGACAAAATTGACTTCGACTAAGTTTAAAATTTCAATTTTGAAAGGTTCATTAATATCTAATTTAACTGAATTTTCATTACTGTTAATAATAGTTGTTATTGCAAAGTTATTAAAAATATTTACCAAAGCTTTTGGCATTTCGAGACCTTTTCCAAAATTTTCATATTCAAGTACACCTATGCCATTTGATTCGGTAACAGGAATTTTGACAACTTGTTGGCAACGACCTGGTATAATAATAGAATGATTTTTAATATAATTGGGGTCACTATTTGAGTCAAAAATTAAGGGAATAACTGCTTTTGGAGTAATTATTCGTTTTTGATTAACATTTATATTGGCATTCAATTGTTTTAACAAATCTACACCAATTATGCCATCAAATCTGTTACTAAATTTAAAGAGATAAAATTTATGAAATTCTTTCAAGTTAAAAATCTTAAATAAAGGAATGTAAGCGACCTCATCATGATAAGAAATATTGTGTGCTGTTTGAATATTGAATTGTTCTTTAAAAATGCGATTTTGATAAAACTTGTAAGCTAAATCTGGATTGATAAGAGATTTTGAACTGCCGGTATCAACTAAAAAGTTTGCGTTAATTTCTGGAATTTTGATAAAAGGTAAATTTGCTTTTAATGCATTTAAAAGTATTATGTCTGGTTGTGTGAATGTGTGACTCGGGTAAAATCCTGATTTGCAGTTTCCAGAAGTTCAGGGTCATCATATGTATCTATTTCTTGATAATCTGTTACACTGTTGTTAACATATGTAGATGGATAATTATTATAATCGTGAGAGTATTGTATTTCCGGTTCATGAGAATAAGGATCAATGTCATTCGAAGTTTCTGTTGGATTTAGATTTTGGGGTTCAAATGAGCTGTTAGATTGAATATTATCATTAGTATATTGATATTGGTTTGGATTATTAATAGTTTGGTTATAAAGTTCGGTTGATATAAAGTTTGGTTTAGGCTGGAATCTAGTATTTCCTGAAGATGTGTCCATGGGCTCTGGTCTATAATTTTGGAGATTGCTGGGTCGATTATTTGGTTTTTGGCTATTTTGATTTTGAAAAATTGGTTGACGATTTTGATTTTGGAAATTTTGTTGATGATTTAAGTTTTGAAAAACGGGGGTACGTTGAGTAGGAAATTTATTTTTGGGACTAAAATTGGAATTATTATTAGTATGGAAATTTGGTCTAAATTGATACGAATTTACAAAAGGTGGACGTGGTAGTGGGTTTTGTTGTATAATTGGAGGAGGTAATTGTGGCATTGATTGATAAGATTGTAAATTACTGAAATTTGGTGAAAATGTAGGACTTGGTAGTCGATAATTAGGATTTTTAGCTGGTGTTACTCTTAAACTAGGTCTAAAAGTGCTGTTAGAATTTAAGTTATTATTTCTATGGGTTGAATACATAAAATTTTCTTCTTCGATAACTAAACTCATTGCTTTTTCTAAATTATTTGGTAATCGTAATCGAACATTTGTTTGTAATGGTAAAGGTAAACCTTGTATATAAGTTTTTAAAGCTAAATTATCGTAATTTTCAAGATGAATTTTACGTTCACTATCACTAATATTACTGGATGAATTCAATTTAGAAAAAATTAAACTGCGTGCATCTTGACAACGCATGCCAAAGTTATACGGAGGTTCATTTTTAAAAGGTCTTAAATTAATTAAATCTTGAACTAGGCAATCAATATTCCGTTGATCGCCAAAACTTAAATTTAAAGAATCTTTAATTGCATTCCAAGTTCTTAATTCGGTTCGGGAACCAATTAACATTTGAGCTCGCCCTGTGAGTTTACCAATAATAGCTTTTAACAAAAAGGTGTTCAAAGCTACATCAATTTCACTAGCGAATACTGAAATGAGACTTTCACAATTTCCTATGAATATAGTTAAAGTATGAGGGTTTCCGTCATAACATGGAATAGAGTCTAAATATAATTTAAGCAATGAATAGTTAACTGCTGGAGTAGTCATATTTAAATTATCGATAAAATTCTCTAAATCTAAAGAAGTTTCTAGCAAATTATTTGAAGAATCTGTATCTACTAAGCTTAAACTATTTTCTAATAAACTTTCTAATTGTCTTATCTCTAGATCACTCATAAAAATCTTTAAAATATATGCTTTTACTATCAAAGGACAAAGGAAAATTAAGGAAATAACTGAGCTTACTTACAATATAATTACTCTTCTCATTTTCTTACTTCTAGCTTATTCTAATTCCTAAAGGTCCAAACGATGCTGTTTTGTACCCAGGTTGTAATCTTCGTTTTTCTTTCTTCCTCGAAGCTGGTGATCGGTTGTCTGGAACTATCGGGATCCAATCGATATTCACTCAAACGGATTTAACAGTTCACAATTCGATATACTCTCGAACTAACGACAACTTAAAGTTCAAATTTTCGGTTAATCGTTGAAACGAAAAATCACTCGTACTATACGTTTAATTTCCGAAAATCCTACTGACTGCGCCAAAAATGTTTCTTCACTTCGAAAAATACTTTTTAAAAAACGAAAAACTACAAAATTGAGACGTTTATTATATTAAGGTTACAAACAATCTGGCTTAATTCACAATGTGTGTAAATTTATAAGATCTGGTATAAAAGCTTAGTTAACTAAAATTAATGTTAACGTTGACGGATTACGTTTCGTAACTTGCGACACTTCGGTTGATTTACAAAATAAACAGAATTTGTGTATTCGGTCTTAAAAAGCAACTTCTGTTGAATTCATTCACGGAAGAAACTTTGAAAAAGTGTCAAGCGATCTTGCTAATTCGTGTAGAATATAGCGTCGCATTAGCGTTTGGTAGAATAACTGTTAAAATTTGAAGTGGATTCAAAGGTGGGGGAAAAAGAGCCCTCTCTCTCTCTAGCTATTGTGTACGAAAATTCGGATTCTTAGCGACAAGTATACCTGTCTTTTCTAGTTCGTTTTCAATATACCCGTTCATTCGCATACATTATATTTCCAACGTAAGAGATTCAATTCCTTATTTGTTATACCTTCAATAATTAATGCTTCCTCTTAAGCACGAATATTTTTCGAAATTGCAACTCATACAAATTTGTCCTGTGGATTAATCAGTATTTTATAACGTAATTAAATTTCTAGTTATTACAATAGCCAAAGTCACAATATCAAGTGACATTTTCTGGTGTAGATAAGATAAGTTTTTCTGAATCCACAATTTTTTATTTTTTTGCATAATAATACCGCACGAAACGTATCAAATGATTAAATAAATCGTTTGTCGATGCGATACAAAGGGTAATTATCCATAGAACCACAAATTAAAACATCAAATGACGTTTTCTGATTGTTAAAATAACAATACAAAACGTAGAAATATCGTGATACGCAGCCTGAAACTCAAACGGCGCGCGCGGTATATCCGGTATAACCTTCTTCACTTGACTGACGGACGTTGTTCTACTGAACACATGACTGACGGATGTTTTGATGTTCAATACATAATTCTGAACCCTCAGACAAAATTTCAAGTTTTAGAAACGAATTGCACTTAATAATTATTTATCATATCATCCGGACTGACTGACCAGCTCTGTTCTAATGTATGACTGACTGACCAACACAACTTTTATTTTATACAATAGAGAATATGTATAACAATTTTCAGCTTTTAGAAATTCATTTTGTTCACCCGTCAAATGATACACCTTTAATATCGCACCTGAGCCACCTGTTCTACGGTACGCTTGATTGACCGGAGCATGTTTGTGTACCCATCGGCTACAACGATTTAACAAAAAACCAGCCTTTAGAAATTGAAACAGTTTTTTTGGCTCTGGCTCTTTGACTATAAGTATGAATTAGGTGGGAACATTTTGGTCGAACGTTCAAAGATACGGGTCCTGAACTGGTTCTGAATTGCATCCGCGACCAAACCTATTATTGGTACTTACCGCTTGGGCGTCTTGCTGACTAAGGTTTCGAATGCTTTTAAATAGGATGGAACATTGACAACAACAATTTCATCAGAATCCACTTTTGTGTCAGGCCCTAAGAGGTTGTTTATATATTCTACCCAAGGTATGCTGGTGAATTTTTTCTGTAGCTGTTCGATTGTCATAGGATTGTACAAAGCTGTCATGTTACGACGTTTCTCACTCGGTAATGAAATCTGAAACAAATGATATCCGTCAAATGTCCACCATGAAGGCAGGTATCCTTTGAACAAAAATTTGTGGTACATTTACATACTATTTATAGGGTAAAATCCAAAAAATGGAAATTGTATTAAATAAATCAACCCTCTCGAAAAATTCTGTGGTACGCTGATGATACAGAATTTTTACAAACAAATTAATCCCTAAAAAAAAATTTCTTGCACTCCCATGATGGGAAATATTTGTCAAAATAAATGATTCCCCTATATTAATTTTAAAGTACTTCCATGGTGAATGGAAATTTTCACAAGAAAAATTAACCCTTTTTCAAAAATTTTATGATTCACTTATGATGGGTGGACATTTGTCCAAGTAAATTAACCTCCTTAAAATTTTTTATCGCCCCCCAAGGTAAACAGGATTTTAACAAATCAATTATTCCCATTTAAAAGTTGTATGGTACTTCCATGGAAATGTTTACACCTCCTTTAAGAAATTTTATCATACGGCTATTATAATGGGAGCAAATTTGTCTAAATATATAAACATAAACCACCTAAATAATTTTTATCGTACGTCCCTGCTAAATGAGAATTTTTTCAAATCAATGATTCACTTACGCAAACTTTATCTTACGTCAATGGTAGATAGAATTTTTTGCAAAAAAATTGTCCATGGTAAATGGAAATTTTCACACAAAAATAAACCCCTTTTCGAAAATTTCATCATACGCCTATGATGGGAAGAAATTTCTTCAAATAAATTAACCCCCTTGAAAATATTTATCGTATGCCCATGATAAATGGGAATTTTTTCAAATCAATTATTCCCTTACACAAATTTTATCGTACGTCCTATACGTCCGTACGCAAATAAATATCTCCCTTTTAAACATCGTATGATACTCCCATGGTAAATGGAAATTTTCAAACAAATATGAACCCCTTATCAAAAATTTTATCATACAGCTATAGAGTGTGTTGCATAACATGGAAAACCTGACTATGACGCGAGTTCAATGTTTTATAACTACCCAAAAAGTGCTCAAACATTTTATAATATGCAAGTACTCCATTACAATGTAAAATTAATTCAACTTAAAGATAATAAACAACATTTGTCAACGCCGCTAAAACTATCACTTGATCGTCCAACCATCATAATTTAGGAACCTAGTCCAACCTAGCCTACCTGGACATACGATTTCAGTGTGATGTGTGTGCCTATAAGTGTTAAGTGAATCATATTAATCGTGAAACAGAGTTGAAAAAGTACCATTTTTTGAACTAAATTCGTGATTTTTAAAATAATTACTGAATGATCCAGCCAAGTGTTTGTTCTAATCTGCTTTATTTAGGTAAGCTATCAAACAAATTAAACATTAACATGAAATTCCGAGGTTCACGAAGTCTACCAGAACCAATCGGATTTCGTGAATAATTAATTTGACATTTTATTGTTATAATATTCTCGCATGTTTCCGTAGCATACTGATCATAGGGACGAAAAGTAAAGTGTTTGCGGACGATGACTAAGACGTAAAAAACTACGAAAAAAACTATCTCAAATCAGCGCTCTTACCTTTGCTAGTTGTATTTCGAAGTCAAGC
>CAJUYG010007261.1:0-11105 GCA_910591675.1 Galerucella calmariensis | reverse complement strand
TTTTTTTTCTTCAACGTACAACAAGCTACAGAGCGTTGATTTACCTACGATTTTCACATAAACGTGTCCATATCTTTTGAAGGACTCTGTATAACGTGGCAAAACCTCATTTCAAAAGCTTCAAAAAAATGTGACTAATCCGAATTCGGTATAATATACAGGGGTTCCCATTCGAAAAATCATATGTTTGGTTTGTGACGGAGTTATGCAGCACTCTGTATAGTTCGATATAAATTCAAAATATGGACTTCAACACATCTACTATTTTTGTTGATAACATTTTTTGATATCTCTTAAAATAACCCATATACCGAAGTTTCTCGTAAGGTTGGTACACCCTGTATATGAGGTTATACTTTCCTAAGGGAATTGTAACCGCTCATTGTTTCGTATAGTGTGGGGAATCAGTTTTTCTTTCAAGTCCACTATTCCATAAAAAAGTTATTGATTTAAAGAAAGATACTACAATAATTGTTAACACCTTATAATGATTGACCTTCGGCTTCAAGTACATTATTCCGTTACTTTTGGACTAATCGCAACCATTGACTAATAAATATCGCAACGGATCACATTAATCATTTTTGTTTTAAAGGACCATACAAAAAACATTTCTGAATTCGTTTAGTTAGCGCTACAAAGGCCTTGTCTAAACATTAATTATTTTTTTTGTAACAAGCCGTTTTTCAAGATTTTTTTGTTAATGGTGATTCTAGTACAATGTGAAAGGTTGATTAGTTTTTGATATATGATTCCGTTTCAACGAAATTCCGTTATATGTTTTGCTTTTTTGACGAAAAATCCCATTCGTTTGTTGGTCCTATAACCAAAATCTTTTATTTGTAAACATATGAAAGTTGTTCCAACGTTGACATGATAAATTGCTAGAAAACGTATTATTTTGATTGCGTTAAACACGGTTGAAAAGGCGCTACCGGGCTTACGGCATTGTGAACTATGAAAACTAATTTTAAAAATTGGTTTTCACGGATATACGAATGCATTATTTGTGGAGAACGTTTTGAAAATTCAATGAATAAAGGGTTTTAGTATTCGGGGTGATGGAACTGGCTTATTTTGGATAAGATATATTGATGTAGACTCTGTTTCAAATAAGAAGCATAGCCACGCGAAGCTTCAGTCGTATGCACGAGCTTGTTGTCCAAACCAGCGCCATATTGTATAATTGACATTCGACTTCAAATCAGTAGCGTATCGTTTCTACATTTTGTAGACTAACACAAAATTAGAATCTGTCAGCTTTGACTGTGGATGCATGTTTTTAGGATGCTAAACGTCTTGAAATATTCAAAAATCAAAATTATCCGATCCAAACCGATCCAATGTTCAAACACAACCTTAAATTCAAGAGCTCATCCATATCTCAAATGTGATTTTGAAAACAAAAGGGTTCAATAAAACTCGAAGTCCAAACCACAATAATTAATCTTGTCCAGCAAAGGACAATTAGGCTGCTACTAGTTTCGGTAAATAATTACCATCATCAGGCTACAATAGAAATAGAAATGGTACACTTAATATAAAGATCTCATGAAATTTTTTGTTAAACTTTAAACAGAACTACTTATCAAGTAATGTAACAGGATGTTCAAAGTTGAGAATACAATTAAGAATATAAGATTATCAAAAATTACAATTGATATAAAAATTTTTTTTAAAATAATTACATAAAAATTTTGTTGAAATAAAAATACATGAATAGTGCTTTCCATTTCTATTGTCTGCATGAAACATCGTTTGTAAAATAAACAATACCGATTTTGGTCTGCGCAGATCGGTTGGCAAACTTCACGTGTCTTCTTTTTATGTGAAATGAAGTCTAATCATATTGCTATACATCTAGTTGTACTGATAACCTTTGTTCACAAAGTCTTCACTGTTCTATTTTTTTATAAAAGGTCCATACTGCGAAATATAACTTCGAATTCACACTGGTTTTGAAATCGGCTTTCCAAAATTGGCGGTTATATGCCAGCCAAATTTAAATCTTATAAAACGATTCACATTTCCGATTTCTTTGCTTTCGTTGCATTATATTTTATCCCTCAGTTGAACATTATTTCATACCCTCAGTTCGGTAATTGACCTATATATGTTGGTAGAAAGAAAATCCCACAAAAATTTTATGCTCATGATGTTCATAGGGTAGTTATGATTTGATTTTCCGAAACTTAAGAAATAAATGGTTGTTATACTCAAGAGGATTCCATAATCCATTATTGTAACTGTCAAAAGTATTCCGAACTGGTTTCAACTTCGCCGAAAACTTATTTTAAGGCGATATATACCAGGGAGTTTTGGTTTCTTTCTACATTTATGGATTTTTCTTCGTCCTTCTTTAATTTGTTCCGGAACAATGGAAGTTGGAAAAGTGAACTAGGTTAATTATCCGATTGTGAAAATCGAATCGACAATTTATGAAATCTGAAATACGAGGTGTGATTCAAAAGTGGCAAAAAGGTGCTCAACCACTATTTGCTAGATGTAAATATACAGTGTGCTCTTGGAGCTGATACCTACCAAAAGCTTGGAAGTTGATAGATTTTATTTTTAGATTTTAAAAAGGATTAACTAGATCTTGCACACCCACGGTAACTATTTATTGCTCTAACAACGCCTTATAATATGATCGTTATTTTATTACTTGTTTACTTGCAAACTACACTCACCGTCACGAAAAACGGAGCAGTTGAATTTTTTGAGCAAACTTCAAATTTTAATGCTTTGTGATGTTTTATTATTATAATATCTAACACACAAATAAAATAATATGTTTAAAATATTTTTTAACAACAATTGAACCTTTATTTGGAATAAAAAAGTTTATTTGAGTTAAAAAAATAAACCCCATAGATGTTATTACTTGGCCGTAAAGTGCAAGTGAATAGTTGGCCATGAATTTTGAGAAATGTGACAGATCCAACGTGACAGATACGTGTTAAATTTGTGCTGCGTTTATTTAATCTATAGTGATACATTTATTTAATCTAAAAAGTATGTCTGTTAATCCCGAAACAGCGGCTGCTATTGTTGCGTTGCTTCAAGATGGGAGGAGTGAACTATATGCTGCCCGACAGTATAATGTATCCAATAGCACTGTGCACCGTATTTTTACACGTTTTTTGGAAACTTGAGCTTACAATAGACGACCTGGAACTGGTCCTCAACGCAGAACTAGCGCTCGTGATGATCGTTTTATCACCTTACGAAGTCTACGAAATCGTCATGCTACAGCTGTTGAAATCATTAATAAACTTCAGTACGTCCAGCAAACTAATGTAAGCGAGCGGACAGTTAGGCGAAGACTCAGGGAAGCCAACCTAACCAGTCGTAGACCTACGACAGGAACAGAACGTCTTAGGCATTATCGTGTTGCACGACTTCAGTTCGCCAGAATTCATGAGCACTGGGGTGAAAATGAATAGGGGCACGTTTTATTTACTGACAAGTCCAGATTTAGCTTACGGTCTCCAGATGGCCGTGAGAGAGTATGGCGAAGGCCCCACGAGCGTTTTGCTGAATGTACCTTCAGCCCTAGGGTAGGATATCAAGGGGGATCCGTTATGGTGTGGGCCGGAATTTCTCTGGAGGCACACACTGAATTTTACATCCTTTCGAGAGGCTCTTTAACTGCTGCCAGGTACATTGAGGACGTTCTCCAAGATTTTGTTGTCCCTTATGTTGATTTTATTGGAAATTACTTTCTTCTTATGCATGATAACGCAAGACCTCATACCAACCCCATAGAACATGTTTTGGACATGCTTGGGCGAAGAATGCGAAGTCGTGTTCCTGCTCCTTTAACTTTAAATCAGCTGCTACAAGCTCTTTTAGAGGAATGGGAACTTATTCCAAGCGGACATTCAGCACTTGATTTTAGGCATGCCAAGAAGGATACAGGCATTAATTCGAGCACGTAGGGGTAACACCCGTTATTAATAATGCGGCTCCAAAGTTTGGGATAGCAAGTCGTTTCAGTTTTGAATAATTTAAAGTCGTTATGACACATCAGAAATTTATTTTCGTTCTGGTTTTTTAAATTCTTACAAAAAGTCTTTTGTTCTCGTTTTTTAAATTGTTCGGAACACTTTTTTTTTCAAATAAAGGTTCAATTGTTGTTAAAAAATATTTTAAACATGTTATTTTATTTTTGTGTAAGATATTATAATAATAAAACATCACAAAGCATTAAAATTTGAAGTTTGTTTGAAAAAATTCAACTGCTCCGTTTTTCGTGCCAGTGAGTGTATTAACTTCAATGGCGGCTCTTAGGCTTCCGTCAGAATTTAATGACATAGTGATCTCAGTTGAACATTATTTCATATCATTAGAAGTAAAATTCAATGTCTTTCGGGACACATAGCCCGAGAAGTAGTTGTTGCTTCCTAGTGAACCATCCCTTTTCTTTGAAAAGTAACTTTCAAAAAATTTGTGAGGCGTTATAATTTACAGGAAACTGTGATTACATAAAAAAACTCGTCGTAAAGTTGATTGTCTGCAAAGACTGGCTTAACGAACAGCCATAGTAAGTAGTTCAAAAAGGGTAGTGTTATCTTTAATGACTCATGTTATTTTTCGTTCATATGATGTCTTCCAATTAGTCTTGTTTTTAAATATTAAAGGAAGATGGAGAGTGAGATGCTTTTCTCATTGATTAAAGACCCTTCTTTTATATGTAAAAAAATTCTTTGGAAGCTCTTAAAATTTCTAATGTTTTTTGCATACGAATATCTTTTTCTCCAAAATACTGGGCAATTTATTTTCGAAGCCTCTCGCTAATATTTGATTACGTTTCAGGCTGATCTTCCACAAAATCAGATATCGCAAGAGACAAGGGATCGGTTAACATGAAATATTAATGAAATTCCATCTGGATTTTTTTCACCAACTGGAATTGACACGGGTCCGGTCAATTTCTGAAATTGGTTTTCACTCAGTTTCCTTGGATATGTAGAGTTTTAGACGTTTAAAAAAGCACCCATCTTTACATGATTTCACTGTGTTTGTCAATGATTTCTCTCCTTTATTTCAAGTTCCACAGTAAAGTGACATCCATCCGCTGCTTTTTAATATATTTATCAATAATTTTGTCAAGATTCAGAAGACATTAGTATGAAAATTAGTATTTTACATACACACAGAATTTTTCACCACCTCTGAACTCTTACAATAAGGCTTCATCGCTATCGTTCACGTTTTGCTTGTCGAGCTCATTCCTCCATTCCGAATTCGATTCATTCCGAAATTTGGTATAGAGGTATCTTCGATGACCCCGAATACGATGGCAACAATTTCCGTTCTTCAAAATCAATTTTCAAAATTTTTGCCAGGCCCATTAAGGGGGGGGGTGAAGTTTTGCGCTGCCTCTATAGGGGGCAAATACTTACTCAACAAACTACGACTATAGACGACCCTATAGAGTGTCTTTAAAGCTAACCCCACTTGAAATACCGACTCATATTTTTGTTGATGTTCCAGGCTGTCGTCTAGGTGGGTCCTCTTCTTTTCTTAAGTTCTCTATCCGGTGATTTTGGACCATAAGCTGAGCTAAAAGTCGTCTTGACAACTGATAAAAAATCTGCTGCTTCGTCATGGTGGTCGACGTCAGTGTTTTCTTGGTTGAGTTTGAGGGTAGCTAACTCCTGGCGTTTTTCCTGTTGTCCTGTCATTATTGCCTTGTAGACATTCTTTGTAGTTCACTGAGTATTCTTTTTGGAAGCTTGTGCAGGTAGCTAGATTGTTTCTCAGTCTTGAGCACTCGATGCTTGCACATGATGTCATCTGTCCATCATGGAATCACTACCAGTTGTGTCGCTTTATTTCCTCACCGTTGCTCTTCCCATGCTATCCACACATGCTGGATGTGTTGAATCATCCTTATCTTCTATTTTTTTAACCTTTAGATCCACCTCTCCACCGCTACACTTCTCCAGCTTTAGTTGGCAGCATACCTTGAGGATATTTGGCTGATTTTGCGGATCCTGACTGCTTCCTTCATGTTTTTCTCTCGAAGTTCGTTGATGTCCTCGCTATTTGTGAGCACTCCTATGACGATCCACTACTTTCCTCTCTCCATTCATGTACCTTGATAGATTCCTGTATTCCTTGTGTCATTTGCAGGGTATATTTACTCCGGGCTTGTCTTGAATGCTTCATCCCCAGCTTGTGAATGTTCTTTCTCACAAAGCTCCAGTAGTAACCGAAGGGTGGTGTTCTACATGTTCCTTTTTTGTTTTATTTTACTGCTTCGTTCTTTATTTTCTCATCTCTTGAGTTTCTTTGGCTCCCTTCCTTTGTTCTCTTTGTATCTTCCTCATGGATAGCACTTTCGTGCAGTCCATCTCCTTGTTCAAGTCTTTTCGGGGTAATCAGTACTCTGCGCCTTTGAGTATTTAAACAACGTTCGGACTGCTTAAGGTTTTGTCTTTGTTTACGGATATTTATAAAGAGCTTGGAACTTAACCTGAAATTTATTTTTCTCAGTGGTGCTTCCATCGGAAATGTACAAAGGGAACACTCTCACACCCTCTTATTTTGATAATTGGTAATTCACAGGTATCTAGCATCCAGAAATGTGATTTTTCCTTTTCTCTTTGGTTACATAATTATTAAACTAACCTTTTTTGTTGCAGGTATTTAGTGCACAACAGAAATACTCCTCACTCGGTAAGCATTGGACAGTAGCATCGTATTTGTTGTAGTTTATTTAACGTAACTAGAAAACCGGTCATGTAGTTAAACAATGCCGACTTCGGGACTAGTAGTATCAATACTAGTACTTCTAGTAACATGCGAAGCGGAACCAGCTACCGAATTTATAGAAGCTTCAGACGGGGGTAGTGCTTCGTTACCGTGTAATCTCAGTCCGTCGGGTACTCCGGACAAAGTAAGTGTAGTGTTGTGGTATAAAGGTGCCGAGCAGAATCCCATTTATAGATATGACATTCGCGGTAATCAACCGGTGCGTTGGGCGGAACCGTCCTTACAAAATAGATACTTTTTACGCATTCTTGACGATCACAGAGCTGTCATGAGTATTTCACCAACCAAATTGAGCGATGAGCAAATATTTCACTGCAAAGTTGATTTTATGAAGTCTTCGACCAGAATCACTCACATCAACTTAACAATAATTGGTAAGTCATATAGTTTTTATCTTATATCTTATATCGATTTGCTTATATAAAACAGATTCGCATTGTTGGGAACTAATGTAGACACTTACGGATTTCACTTTTGACAATTATTTTCAGGTAATAATTTGTATTTTAAGTTTTCCTATCTTTGATTCCTTGACAGCTTTGTAAATTAGAAGAAACAATTTCTCTTGTCGCTAATCATTTCTTGTCAAGAGAGTTGACTACTTTGGTTCAAGACACCCATTTTCATCAGTGTAGCACCTTGCCATAGACATTACTTAAGTCTCAATCCACTACTTCGTTCTCATAGCAACAGGTGTTTGTGGATTTTCAATTGATAATATCAGCAACTTTTCAAAAATTATCTGTTTTCTCAGCGTATTCACTCAATTCAGCGGATGTAACGGTCATCTAGAGTTTCTCCCAGAAATAATTGAAGATAGTCACTGAATTCCAGTTCCACTATTCCAAAAATGGTTCTAACCACTTTTTTCAAAAACATGTGCTCGTTTGCACGCTTCAAAACTTCATTCTTATTAATTAAATTAACTTCTCAACTTCCAGCACGACACAAGAGAACTTAACTATTTATAAGCTGTGACTTCTGTACATTTCATCTGTCAGCTTTAATCCAATTAGTAGCTTCATCAAACTCTTTATCTATGTCCAATTCAGAGTCTGGAGACGGCATTTTTTCTTTTTATAGCAATCTAGTCCTTTAGATTACTTTACATCCACCTTGACCTAAATAAAAGTCTCTTTATTAAAAGAATGCTAACGTGTTCGTGATTTTATTCGTGACGAGCAATATTTCCTGGATTTTGGATTGATTGGACATGTACAAATGCCTAATCACCCGCAATAAAAAGAATGACACTTTAATGCCTTTTGCAATCAATATTGTATCAATTTACATATTATGACAGTTTACTAATGCTACTAGATGTTCGGCACTCGGGCATTTTAATGATGATTTCATGGGCGGGTGAAAGAAAATTTCACAATAAAAAGCTGACAAATTTTGTGTGGATGTATCATGGATGTAAATATATTGGGGTGGCTTTCACTGCGATCTAATGGATCTATTGTGCTTTTTTTCTTTTTCTCTGTTCTTCTATCATATTTAACTGACTAATGCGCTTACAGAAAAATTTTACAATAAACCAACATCATTATTTTGTTTTTTTATTTAAATTAGCGTGCTCCACTTGCACGGAAGCGGTTACAATATATCAAGTATTAAATGGATCATTGATACAATAATACACACATAGTAACAGAATTGCTCTATAGTTTTTGATAAAGTTGTACGTCTTTGATAAATTGGAGTAGAGAGGTAATTTGATTAGAGCTGCTAAATATTTCTTTGTAGTTTATGCTCAGTTGAGGCTGTTGTCTTTGGACGGTATATTTGTGACACTCGGTCAAAATGTGCTTCATTGTTAGATAATAGAGTTGCAGTTGGAACAAATTAATCTAGGGGTAGTAGACATTAGGTATCCATGGGTAAGTCTTGAATGGCCAATTCTTACTCTTCTTATCGCAGTTAAGTCTTGCCTTGAGAGACCTGCAAAGCCACTAGGCTGGGGATAACCAATTGAACGCTGTATTTGACGAAGGGTTGTGTCAACAGTGTCCCAACTGCATTATGAAATTGACTGAACCATTTAGGAAAAATATCTCGATCAGAAAACATTACTCATTTAATAAAACTTGGATTGCGGTTACATAAATTGTAACTATACTTGTCTACTCTTGAGCCAAATCACGGCAAGAGACACTTCTCGAGAGTGGTTCAACTTCATGTTAGTGTTGCATTTGTATAACATAGGGTTGACAGACTATAAGAACTAAAGGCGCCACTAATTTTTTAGACGTCGGTGAAAGAAAATGAGTTTAAATAACAGTAAAACTAAGGTAAGAAGGTAGGTGAAGGTAGAGATGTCTTGAAAATATACTAGCAGCTGGTTCGTTATATGAGGGTAGTTATGCCTTGAAGATGTCCTAGCAGGTATTCTAGGGACTCTTAAGTTGGCCTAGGTGTATCCTAAGGGTTTTAGTGGTATCCTTAGAGCTGTACTTAGCTAATAGTTCAGGCGGATTAGGCATATGAAGGAACTTGTTGATTCAGCTTTTCAGGTCAAAAAGGAATGCAGTTGTTTAAAATTAATGAAATATAAATTTCACTGCAAGCTTTTCACAATATATGTCCCATATTAAAACAATAGAAAAAGCAATTAACTAGTAACAAGTTAGAAAATATGGTAATGATCTGAGAGAGACTAAATTAAAACAGAGAGTGATATTGTTAAATGTAATGAATTAATCATTTGTGAAAAAATAGAATACTTAATGATATGTAAGGCCGGCACTGACAGGTTTTTATACGAAGGAATATTTTATGTTAGAAATGAATTCATTCAGTAATGAAAATGTTATCTCTCATTAAAAAGAGTTATTCTGCAACATAAAAAGCGTGCAAATGTTTGCATTAAAGTATAACAGTGATTTAAAATGAAATATTTAGTTTCAAAATAATGTAATGGTATGCAAGAAACATATAAATGACCACGTGATGAATGTAATTTCTCCTAACTATATAAAAAATAGAATATATGTGATAAAAATTGTCTCAACGAATACTTTTAAGTACTTTAAATGAAGCTTAATAATTATTATAAGATATAATTTTGGTAACAAAAATGTGAGGCTGTCGATCTCAAAATGGAAGCGGCCGTTGGCAAATAAAACGACGAGCAGGAATTGAAAAGGATACATTATATTATAAAGTTGGGAATCGAAACAGGTCGGTAAACATTTTACAAAATCCTGCAAAATATCACAAAACTGCATTCGGCGATGTCTACCTCAAAATTGTAATGAAATTTGAATTTGAAACAATGATTTTATACTACGAGAATGTAGGCGACTAACGCGACTGACATAACTCATTTTTATAACTCGGTGTTTATTTTTACGGAAACTGATTTTGTGTATTCCCCGTTAATACTGTTCATGTGTCTATGTATGAGATAAAAAACAAAAAACTCAATTCAATTATTCCGACACAAACATTTATTGTATATGCTAGGATAGGCCAGACGATAGGGATAACAACTACAATTAATTAGCAATACGGCTGATTTTTTGTTTCATAAGTACCTTAAAGTATGTAGATTAATATAAAAAAAAGTTTACCAGTTTATCAATTTTCCAAAATCACAAAACTTTTTTTTTTCGAAATTTTTCAATATTTCGCGAAGGGAGAAAGATAGAGGGAAATAAAAAATACCACCTTGTAGGGAAAGTGTTTTGCAACAAAAAAGGTTTCATGCGTTTCTTCCGTTCGAGCAATGATTTGTCCGGAAAAAATTCGGTAAACTGAGTATGTGTTCCGCATCCGCGCGACTATTTTCTGAAGCGCGGCGGAGTACATTATAAACTATTGTACAGTTATAATGTAAATATAAATAATTGTAAAACGGCGTTTTGAAGAGGAAAGTGTCGTCTCTAAGATGGCAATTTTTTTTGTCATAGCACATAATCATTTTTAGCAAATTACTCATATACATATAATATAAATATTATATTCTAATCAAAAACCAAGTATCTCAATAAAAAATATATTATATAATAAGGTGGCATTGAAACAATTTTTCGGAGGATGGAAACTGTTATTTAGGAGATCTGTTCCATAGATGAAATGTACGGATAATTAATTTCTCCTAATTACTAAATACGGCACTTTTCATTATTTTTTAAATTTTAGCAATCTTGAATTTACAAGAAAATATATATATTAAGTACTTTTACTTTTATAAAACTGGAGTAATTTTAATGGGGTTTGCGTAGAAATGTTGGGGGAATTTTTAAGATCAAGAATATACAGGGTGGGGCGCTATGAACGAACTATTCTCTGGCGTCTTAACGGCAAATAAAATTAGA
>CAJUYG010007260.1:0-11105 GCA_910591675.1 Galerucella calmariensis | reverse complement strand
ATAAAATTGACGAAACAATTCTTAAATACTGTTTACCATTGAATAGATAATACAACTCTGATCAGCTGTCCAAATTGTTTGCCCTGGCTGGCCATATAGGGTCACCTAATGTGGATTGCCTGTATAGACCGGTAGCCCATGGCATGTGTTGGCTTCATTATTTTAAATGAAAGCGGTTTTCATCATCGAGTTCAATGTGAAAAACTAGTAAAATAATGCTATTGCTCAAGACCAAAGTTTGTTAATCGACGCTACAGGGGACACTGAAAATATATTCACGAAACTAGAACAATTAATAAATTGACGCTATGTACTTGGATGCATTCCTTGGGTACCACTTTATCATCTTGAAAAAACATGGCATACAAATCCTATCGCTTGGGTTGATAAGTGAGGATTGAAAATTAATAGGAAGGTGGAAAATATCAATTAACTAATGTATGCCGAAGATTTTGATATCTTAGTGGAAGCTAAAAACATTAGTGCACTGATAAAATTATTTATTTGCATTAAAAAAATTTCATTTTCACTCAAATAAATATTTGTTTCCTATGGTCCAAACTAATATTTATTTGATACATTTTAAAGAGTTGTTTGCCATGTGTCTCCCTACTTTATTTAAGATAAATAAATATTCTATTATAATCAACTAGTACTAGTCAAAATCAAACAAATAAATATATTTGACCTAATCAGTTACTGAAAAAATAGAACAAATAATTATTTGCTTCAAATCTCATCGAAATAAATATTTATTTAATCTTATTCAACTTACTGAAAAATGAAACAAAATACTTATTTGGCCAAATCCACTCGGTTTAAAATTCAAAGACATATTTATTTGATTTAAATGGCATACAAATAAATATTTATTTCATCATACTTTCTGAAGAGCAAATATCAAATATATATTTATTTCATCATACTACTACTACTACAGAATGTGCAGGCGAGCCTTGACCTAGCCAAACTAAAGTCACGGTTCCGGCACTGAGGCCACTGGCGGGCCCATTGTGCCATTCCTGCTACCTAGTCATCCATGAAGCCGAGCCCTTCAATAAAGGCCACAACCTTTTTCAGTGGATGCCTGCTTGTGTCCCCAGGAGCCATGACAGTGACTCCGAAGATTCGCCTGCGTAATACAGCCCAGTGTGGACACTCTAAGAGAACATGAACTGACGTTTCATCAGTCATGCCGCAACCCCTACATAGGGAACTTTCCTCTACTCCTAGATTGTAGAGGTGCTTCCTCATACAGCAGTGCCCTGTTAGGAGTCCTGCTATCTTCCTCAACCTACTCCTTGGTAGTTCAATAGCTGCCCCAGCGTGTCCATCAGTCCATCCCTTCAGTAGGAGTTTGGATTGTCTAGGACCCTGCAGGGCATTCCAATGAGCGAGGTGTTGGTTCCTCAGCCACTTCCTCGTCTCCTTGCGTATCGTTTGTTTTGTTAGGCCGAGGGTCGGGCCCGGGCCGCAGAAAGGAGCTGCCGCCCCTTCCGCAGCCAGTGCATCCGCCATTTCGTTGCCTTCAAAACCAGAGTGGGCCGGAATCCATTCTAGCCGCACTGCGTTCTGACTTGCAAGATCAGCAAGTCGTTCTCGACATTCGTCAGCAAGTCCCGAGTTGATGGTATATCCACTCAGGGCTTTAATTGCTGCCTGACTGTCGGTGTATATGGTTATGCGTCGATCCACATAACCTCTGTCTAGGTTTATCTGCGCACATTCCAAGATAGCGTATATCTCGGACTGATATGCAGATACACCATCACCCAATGGTATAAAGATTTGTGTCCTTGGGTTCCTAGAGTAAATTCCAGCCCCTGCTTTGTCACCAGAGCATAAGCCATCTGTGAACCAGACAGTCCCATGAGGCTGTGTTCGTCTCTATTCGTCTCTTTATCCCAGGATTCTCTGTTCCGGATCATAGCCCTGTATGGGGTTGCGAAGTAGTACTTGCGCAAGCATTCGTCAGACGCTCGAGCCAGAACTGGAATATCTTCCAGGAGCCGGAGCCTCTTGACGTGTCTGCACTCTTCCCCTCTTCGCACGTATCCCAGACGCTTCATGCGCAGGAAAGCACTCCCCGCCTCAGCCTCGATCACATGGTGAAGAGGCCGAAGACCAAGGATCACTTCCATCGCAGCAGTTGGTGTAGTCTTCATGCAGCCAGTTGCACCCAAACTGACCACCCTTTGAAGGCGTGCCAGTTGCGATCTAGCCGTGACCAAGGTTACACTCGGCCACCAGACCAGAGCCGCATATGTGAGCATAGGCAGCATAATAACTCTATAGAACCATATGATCGTTTTGTGGGTCAGTCCCCACCTCGGACCAATGGCTCTCCTACAGGCCCAATACGTGTTTGTCACCTTGCTTAGGCGACTATCAAGATGAGCCTTCCATGTCAGTGATTTATCAAGGATCACTCCTAGATACTTCACCTGTTCAACCACCGGCAGTGGTACTCCATCAAGATTTAGACCCTCAGGTCTTATACCTCTCTTTTTGGTGAAAGCAACTATCTCAGCCTTGGCAGGATTAACTGCAAGTCCGTGTTCGTTACACCACCCATGTACCCTATTCAGAGCCCTTTGCATGAGGTCCCTGAGAACGGTAATGTGCCTTCCAACAACAAGGACAACGATATCATCGGCATACCCAATCGTTAGAAAGCCCTCACCGTTTAAAAGGGTTATTAGCTCGTCAATGACTAGGTTCTACAATGTGGGCGAAAGAACTCCCCCTTGCGGACATCCCCTAGCGACGATTACTTTTGCCACATGGTCTTTCCATGTGGCCTCTACTGTACGGTTGCACAACATGGCCCCAAGCCAGTGAGTGATCATTGGCTCTATTCCATGATTTGCCGCAGCCCTACACATGGATCCTACAGGGATGCTGTCAAACGCCCCTTGTATATCCAAGAAAGCTCCCAGGGCGATCATGCCATTTTCCAGCGCCTTCTCCACCTGAGTTACCAGTTGGTGTAAGGCACTTTCAGTTGACTTGCCACACCTAAAAGCATGTTGGTTGTTGTGCAAAGGATATCTAAGCCCAACCTTTTCCTTTATGTACCGATCAGCCACCCTCTCCAGTGTTTTCAGCACAAAGGATGTTAGGCTAATGGGTCTAAAGGATTTAGCCACCGTGTATGTGGTACGACCCGGCTTGGGTATGAAGACTACTTTCACCTGCCTCCACTGTTCAGGGACATACCTACGTGCCAAACAGGCCCGAAAGATATGCACCAGAATTGTGCCAATGGCCTCCCAGCCTTGTTGAAGCAAAGCCGGGAAGATTTGGTCTTTCCTCGGAGACTTGTATGGTCTGAATGACCGTATCGCCCAAGTACTCCGCTCGTATGTGACTATTTCTTTTGCTAGAAGATAGTCCTCTTTACATGGTCGCTGTATACCTACATAACCCATGTCAGGACGCTCCCGCTCGATTCCCTCACAACCGGGGAAGTGTGTCTCTAGTAGATGCTGCAAGGTATCCCCCGGGGTTTCGGTGAAAACACCCGGTGCGACTTCCATGCAGCCTAGAGCGCTGTCCGGTGATTTCGTTAAGATCCGGCGCAGCCTTGACATTTGAGGTACCGAGACGATATCCTCACAGAAGGCCCGCCATGCATCTCTTCGAGCCAACCTGACCGCACTCTTGTACTCATTCCGTTTCTGGCGGTATTGCTCCCAATCCAGATCCGACTTTGTCTTACTAGCCCTATTAAATAGGCGCCGGGTATGTTGCCGTAGCGAGTCCAGAGACTTGTTCCACCATTTGTGGCCCTTACCTTCCTTCCTCGTTTTTTCGGCGCAGTTTTCTTCATAAGACGAGACGATAATCGAGCCCAGCTCCGCTACGGCCCAATCGATCTCACCATTGTTGTTAAAATTCCTAGGGAAACCGTCAAGCCTCCTTGCGAGATCCAGTTTATACCGTCCCCAATTGGTAGACTTGGGGTCCCTATACTTACCTGATTGTTCATCATACTTTCTAAAAAGAAAATAGCAAATAATTATTTATTTCATCATACTCCCTTAAGAGTAAAAATCAAATCAATATTTATTTACTTTTAACTAAATATATATTTAACGCTAATCGCCCAATGAAGGATTTGAGCAAATATATATTTGCTTTAAATGTATTTATAGTGTGTACAAAAAGCAACGTAACTTGCATAAGTAACATTTTCCACTATGTAGAGGGAGTTAGAGTTAAATAATTGGTAAAAAAGACATAGCAACCATGCAATTGCATTGTATCGGTTGCAATATATGCATGCACTTGCTTACCAATGCTTTATAATACACTCCCTATACCTAGTAGTAAATGTTACATATAAGTTATTTCGATTTCACGAAAAGTTTTTTCAAATAAATCAAGTTATCTGTACAAGTCAATTAGAAATATACTGGGTGACTTATTCTGGAGTAATGGTGCAACCAGTATATTTCCAACTAACTTATGCAGATAAATCGATATATTTAAAAAAAAACTTCTATCAAAAGCTGTTTTTTTTGTAAACCTAACAAGTAAATTTCTAGTGTAACTTAGTTTCTTTAATAGTTTGTGTGTATCAAGGTAAAATGTAAAGTAGAAGAAATTAAAAAAATATATATTTTATTACTGCATTACTTACATAAAAATGCATGTAGTACATTGCAAAACTTCTCAAGTCTAATGATATTGAGATCAAAAAAAGTTCACACTACAACAAATTTATTCTTGACATATTTTAGATTAAGTACCGAGGAAGCAAAAATGTCATTTCTTTTGAGCCAAATCGTCTTGAGCTTCTTGTGTAACACCTAAAATACAAAAAGTTACATATAGCCACAAAAAATAAAAAATTTTAGGTAAAAATGCAGTATATTAAAATCAAAAACCGACCTGTTTCAGGGTTTTTGTAGCAACGACGTAGTTTTAAAAATAGGTAAAGGCTGGCCAAAACCTCGTGAGCCACCCATTTTTTATTTAAATAAGCCTAATATGAAATTCAAGTGATTTAGATTGAATATTTATGTATTTAATTTTGTGCAGGAAATGTTGAAAATATGACATTGTAATTTCATTTTAAATAAATTTCTATTTAAATAAATCTAATAAGTGATTTAGTTTAAATATTTATGTATTTAATTGTGTACATGAAATGTTCAAAATATGATATTGTACTTTTGTTTCAAATAATTATTTATTTAAATTCAAGCTTATATGAATTTGAGTGATTTAGATTAAATAATTATTTATTTAATTATTTGTACGGGACGGAAAAAAAGATGGCGCTTAAGAGGCTTGACTAACCGCTTTCGTTTTATGATACCTTTGTCTGGATCTTTGCTTATAGATAGATGTTTAGAAAAATTAATTATCTTGACATTAGTATACCTATTTCTCAACATGGCAAGTTTCTAATTGTTTTTACGCTTTAAATAAATGATCAACCAAACTAAGAAAGATACCAATGGGCTTGTTCAAGAAAAATTTTTTCAATTAATAATAGAAACTAAAACTCATTTTAAACAGATTCCCAAAATTTTAGATTTTTCCGCGAACGTTTAAACCCTCAAATTAATTAAAGAAATTGGATTGAATGAAAACGGGGCGTGGTTACCTGTGACGTCACACTGCATATGCTATACCTAACGTTTGAAATGCCGCAACAGTGAGCAGTGGAACAGTTAAATTAAATCCTTGAGTAGTACCGAGATTGTTTGACTGTCTAAAAAATAGAGTAACAATGCATAGTTCAAAGCCACGGTCACAGTTTTTACAAGTTAAGCTCAGAAAATAGAGCCTCTGATGATGATGAAGTAGAGGAAGAAAATCAAATGGATATCACACGAATGGAACCTATATCTCGGGAAATAGGGATTCAGACTTGCATTAAAGCTTATGTACGTTCCAAAGCGATTCAATGCGGGGGCGAGGGTTTTTATATATGGAAAATGGTTGAAAAGAGAAAATGCTCTAGCAATGAGATCGTTCCAAAGAAATCGAGAATGGAAAAAGAAGGAAAACCTATGAACGAAGAGTTTTCAATGTCCACTAGCGGTCCTTCTTCTACATTTAGCTCGTCAGAATTAAGTATGTCAGATCCGAATAGCTCATTTTATCTAGACACTAATAGGACAGACGAAATAGAATATTTTATTTGATAGAAAAAAAATCCAAAGCTTTATTTGGGAGTTCCGAGTCATTCATTATTTGTTGTGAGCTTGTTAACTAAATGTGAGCTGGACAAGCTTGATATCTTTTTAACATTAAAAAAGATCAAATTGAATTCACCTTATAGGATATTAGGAGACGATTTTGGTATGGCACATTCCAGAGTATGTGGCATTATACAAGAAACTATACCGTTATTAGCCAGTTACCTTTACACATTTGTGCAAGTTAAGAAAAGACTTCATACTCCCTCCAGACGCAGATATGAAAATGTACAATGTATTATAGATTGTTTTGAAATTTCGATTCAGAAACCAAGTGTGAATTCTTTGTTTCTATTAATGTAGTCCCTCACCATAAAGATATCGACTTCAGGTGAATTTGCAAAATCTGCTTCAATAAATCCAGTATCGACTGAGTACATCTTTAATAGCAAAAATCACTAACACTTTTAAAATTTAAAGATATTGCAGCTGTAACCAACTTTCATATGTGAAACACAGCGGTGTACAGAGCACAATATGCAATGTGACGTCACATTCGGTTCTGTCGCTTTTTAAGGGAGCTCCATTTTCAACTTCTAATATCTAAGTAGTGGAGAAAGTTCAAGAGCTGAAAATTTCGCTAGTTATTTTGATGATTCTGTTTTACAAAATAACGTAAGAAAAACCCAGAAAATATTCCTTTGATAACAAGCCCATTAGGTAGGTATTCGACATTTTGATTCAAGTGCCATGCCATCGGCTTTTCTTTTTTTAAATTATAAAATTGGCAATAATCATTTTTCCCAAAATTAATTTATGGTAGAATGATGATTCAAATAAAAAATAACGAACATCAACCTACCTAGAATGTATAAAGGTACAAATTCACTTACCTTCAAATACTTCCCACAAATGAGGTAGATTCCAACCTTCTATAACAACAATTTTATATTATCCATTTTATCCACCAACATAAAAACTTTACTTACACTGCAAACTACACTAACAATAAATTAATGTAATAATTCTTCTCTATAATCTGCAAACACAAAAACTACTTGTTGCTCCTGTCCCTGGCGAACGCGAACGCGTAACAGTTATGTTTACAGGGAAGAATTATTTAATTTAAAGATAACTGCCCAAATAATAAATAATTATTTTCAGGATCCAAATATTATATTATTTGACGATGAAACTGCAATGTATTTAACTTCACCCTATAAATTTGTTTGATTATGTTATTTATATTTTTTGATGCCAATAAATGTTTATTTGGCATTAATATTTTGATTGTTTGCTTCTAACTTATTTGCTTTAAAGCCTGCAATATTTGACTCAAATATATATAATTCAAATAAATTTACAAAAAAAAACAAATAATTCAAGGTAGGTATTTTATACAAATACATTTCTGTTGATTTGAATAATGTTTATTTAATACCAATAAATATTGAACAAATAACTCATTTATTTGGAAAAAAAACGATCAATTTTATCAGTGTGGTGAGTATACATATAAAGGCAATACTACATTGATAATTTCCCAAATATGATTTGAGCCCTATAGCGTCGATTAGCAAGTTTGGTCTGGGCAATAACCTTATTCTACTTGCTTTTCACATTAAACTCGATGTTGAAAACGGCCTTTATTTAAGTAAAATAATGAAGCCTACAAGTGTCATGGGCTACCAAGTTAATTTGACACGAATCATTGTACCTGCTTTGTTTACAGTTCAGCAAGTTAATCTTAATAAAACTAATTCTTAGACTACTGAGATACAAAAAGAAGTGGAATTGAGTTTACGATAAATTACTATATATGTGACTAGTCATAGCCATATGTTGTTTTTTTTTTAATTTTTATTTAAATACTCTACCATGATATCTTAAAATACAATCAATTCAAATGATATTTTTGTTGAGTTATGCCGCTCGGTTGATAGTATCGAACATATTTTCATTTCATCGATATATTAACTAGGCTGTTACAGAATGTGACATCTGAACCCAATTTGAGGTTATACGTTTCAGATTTTTGGGATAATTAATAATCCGTAAAGAGAGATAGATATACACACCCATAAGATCTTATTGAATATCATTTGAATAAAATCAACCTAAATCTTTCATTATTACACGTCAATTTTTTTTAAAGATAAATATCTGAAAATTCGTTATTGATATATACACAAGCAAGAGACGAAGTTCATTAAAAGCATTTCAAGTATATCATCGTGATTAAATATATCAGGTATTTCTAGACGAAAATTACTGGTGTACAGGATGTCCTTGTCTTTTGATAATTTATTTGAAAAGATATTCTTGAAATTGTTTTCTGTTTTCCATCATGCTTAAGTTTATTCAACAAAGGAATGTTATTCGATAAAAAAAAATTTTGTAGTTCTAAATAGTGAGATAAAAATTTCGAGAAACACATAAAAAGTGGTGTAAAAACCACAAAACTGTAAATATTGAGCTGATTTTTCAATAGGTTCTAATACATTCTAATACACTAGGTCCTCATAACTTTTTATCTGTCGTTCGGAATATTAACTCGAAAAACATTATAGTTTACGTACACTTTGAGCTCATGGTGTTTCATTAGTTGCTAGCTCATTTGACAGTATGTTAGGTAAGTGAGGTTAGGAAACAGAAATGAGTGAGTGCATGTGTGTGTGATCTTGCAAGATACCTGTTTTTGTCCTCATATTCAATGATATTCTCTGCCAAGAACATTTCTCTTCGGCATGGAATTTTATTATTTTATTCTGAAATTTTTAATTAAGATCCAATTTTGGATAAACTTCACCAAGAGATACATTTTTTTGTAAATGAATGATTTTATGAAACAATATTTCCATATAAATGTGGGAGAAACCCAAAGGATTGTGGAAATTTCGAAATTGCCTATACTTATCTCAGGTGCAGAAATTATAAAAACAAAATTTTATCTAAAAAACAACAATGAAAAATTGTGATTTGGGCTTTTTTCACAATGACATTCAAGCTCCATATGAAAATAATGCGGAACATCTATGTATGTCTCTGGATTTCGAATTAAAATGGAAGGAATATGTCATGAAAAGAAATTAGAAGGAAAATATAATCAAACCTTGAATAGTTTCTTGTATCCCCAATTTGTATCTACGTAACACAATTATAGTTTTACTTTAGATTAGATTTAATGAGGTGGCTATTTGGCCACTGCGACCTTTTCAGTTCTATTTGTAGCTCTCTGAATTTAGATTACATTAACCAGCCCTACTTATCTTATGTAGCCAGTCATCCTAGACATCGAGCCTTTCATTTATTTTCTTGTCAGTGGCTTCTCATCGCCTATTACAAGAAACCGCACATGCGCCAGGCAGTCGCACTATAGAATGTGCTCTGCAGCTTTCTTTAGGTAATGAATCTGCACCTGGCCTCGTCTCTCAACATCATTAGCTACGAGTGCTTATCAAGCTTGGTAGTGGTAGTGTGTTAAGCCAAGTTCAACAGAATGGCGAGCAAACCATTCGTAGCCACTTTTGACCCCCTCATAACTCAAAAATAGTTCACTTAAACATGTCAATATGCCTTGGCTGTTAACGACGAAAGAAGTGAAATCTAAATGGTTGCCAAGTTCAATGGTCAATCCTGAAATTTATGTATAACAACATAATAGTTATCTGTATATATTTAGAGTATAAAGTAACAGATTGCTGCTTGGGAAAGAATGTTTCTTTTGAAAGCTGTAATTTTACTTTTTAGTTATAATATAGTTATTTACGTATTCAGTGGAATATGGACATTATTAACGCACGCATGTGATGTTTACACGAGGCCGTAGGCCAAGGCGTGTAATCACATAAGTGCGTTAATAATTCCTATCCCACGTATTACGTACAAAATTTTATCTACAGCTGTTTATTAGTATAATTACCAGTATATCATGAAATTTTATTGACAATTTAATTCATGTATAAAAAATCGTATATGCCACAGTGCAATTGTCACTTTGACAGCGGCAAAAGTAAGCTTTAACTTTTACAGCGACAAATACACTAGTAGTTTTTTTACTTATTCACTTGTTCATTAATATCACTGTTCCTAGTATGAATTTCAATAACTGCTTTTTTAATAATTGTACATTAAAATAAAAATGTGTTTATTTTTAATGTTTCATAGATAAAGTTCATTCATTAAATTGTCCTGCCGAATTACACTCGAGGTTTGTATTGATATTGGGTAAATTTGTGTTGTTCAAATTCTAAACTGTTTCCTTTAGCAATTGGACTCGAATAACTGTCAACCTAAAAACACTCCACCTTCGGTGTCGTGTTTTTAATAGTTGACAAATTGCTAGGAAATAGTTTCTCATTAAACAACCCAAATTTACCCGATAAAATACAAACCACTTGTGCAATTATAAGGGAAAAAATCTTCAATCCAACGTATTGTTATTAATATTGATTGCAAACGTGAGGTACTGTATATCATATTTTGTGACCATAGCAGCAAAGGCAAACAAAGCTGCGGAAATAAAATAAATTAGTTATGTCATCAAATTATCAAAGTTGAATAAACAGAAATCTATAAAAATAAGTTGAAGCAAAGACAATCTCCCTTCGGATATTGAAAATGCAGCTTCCTGTGTTATTTTGAATATTTAATTCTGGTATTGATATTTTTCTTGATTCTTATTACCGCACTAGTGCGGTAATGTATTCAAAAACGCACTAGTGCGGTAATATACGTCATTATAACATTGAAAATAGTGTCAAATCGTACCCGTTACATGACAGTTGTAGATAAAATATTTTATGTTGTTATACAATATGCAATGAGCACAAAATGATGCTCATTCTGCACGAGTATAAAATTTGCAGCACAAGTGCAAAATGGCTATTTTGTTGCGAATTGCATACTATACTTTTTCTATGACAACATATCGTTCACGTTTAATACATG
>CAJUYG010007259.1:0-11106 GCA_910591675.1 Galerucella calmariensis | reverse complement strand
GTTCCAAAATTTGGTAATTTGGTCATTTATTAAATCATTTTGGGTGACATTTAAACATGAAATAGTTTTATTTTTATTTTGAGAACAAATATTGCCAGCTATAATCCATCCAAAATGGGTTTTTTGTAAAATGGGTAAATCTGGACCTAATTTAATTTGTCCAATACACAAAAGGGACCAAAACACAGAAGTGCCAAGAAGTAAATCTATTTCTCTACTTTCATTGAAATTAGGATCTGCTAATTTTAAATGTTGAGGAATATTAAAATTATCAATATTAAATGATTCTAATGGCAGTTTTTCTGTAATCACCGGTAGTACTAGACAATTTATGTTTACTTTAAAACTATTGTAACATGATTTTATATTAATGTTAACTTGCTTATTAATATTTTTTAAATTTTGACCGACCCCTGTAATTGAAAAGTTGACTTCTTTTGGAGACAAATTTAATTTTTTACATAGCTTTTCGGTGATAAAGTGACTTTGAGATCCATTATCTAATAAAGCTCTACAATAATGAACGTTATTTTTGTTATCCATTATGTGAATTAAAGCAGTCGATAAAAGTACTTGAGATGGTACTGCTACCTTGTTTTGTGTAGAAGCATGATTTGTAACTGTTGAATCTGCAGCACTGCTGGATGCAGCGCCATCAAAACTTAATTCATTTGTATCAGACTTTACTGCCAATATTTCACCTGCTATTTTGTAAAGTAATAATGGAAATAATTGAGATAACTTACAGGAAGCTGAAGATCTTTCTTTGTTGGTACTGAATCACTTTATTTATGATCAGCACTAAATTCAATTTAATTGTTGATTGGTAAATTATTTATTACTTCTGGACTGGAAATCCGGCTCGAAGGACCAATGTTGATAGTTGTGTGGACTGTATACTATTTTTGGTTTAAATATTTATTTATTTTAAATTCAATACAGAGACATATTATATCTATCAAAATTATTATTAATGACAGTTGTTGACTATTCATTTTTTCTCCGCTATATCGTCAGGATACGTAACAATTGATATGATAAAATCAATCAAATAGTCAAGTAAAATTGGATGAAATGTCAAAAAATGGACCATATAATGCCTGAAGTGAGAAAAATAAAGCAATAATCACCAAGTTTATATATTTTATTGAATAAAAAAAGTATACAATGAATGAAACGTTTTTTACATATTTCAATGAGAAATATGAAGAAAAATAAATATTGGGAATTCAAAAACAATACTGGGAAGTTCAAAGCTGTATGGAAGAATAACTACTTCTGTCACTTTTTATTTAATGAAACATGTTTTTTTATGAAGATAAAGCTTACCGGGTGCACCTCACATTACAGTCTTTCACAATACATATTCTCGACATTGTCCCTTTAAAAATAAAAGTCCCATTATAAACAATAAAAACCAACTAAGAATACTCAACACACACACAAATGAGCAAAATAGTTTTTAAAAACGAAAACTGGACAAACTTCACAAACTCACGATACAAACCATAAAACATTGGTTTGCAATTGTCAGGCAGCTGTCAGGTTGGGATCATAGATAACACGTTAGGATGTCAGCGCTGATATATGTGGAAGAATCTGCAACTACCACTAACGGCGTTACAGTTTTCACTTAATTAGAAATTTTAGTACTGACGGGACTCCCTATGTGGCAGCACCCTCGCGCCATCAGAGATCCCCTACCCTGACGTCCTCGTCTCTTTATCCCAAATACACATACTTACTTAATATTATACTTTATGTAGGTACCTGTAAGCAATGTAAACTAAATAAAAGATGTGTCCTCCAGGGTAGCTAATCTTGAAAGTCGTACGATCCGATGCTTCTCTCATACGATGGGGTCTATCCCGTGCGATCTATCGACTTCCACGGTCGAAATCGACTAATTCTTGAACCTACATGTGAACGTTCAAAATTATTGCGCTGTTGCCAGCGTTATTCGATACAAAAGATCTACTTTTTAGTAATTTTTAGCCTCTTTTTCTGTAAGGTTGTCATAATTTTCTGTCGTTAATTATTTTTTATATTTGTTCTGTTATATTACCAACAATTAAAAAGGTAGTCTGGCTAGTAAATCAATTAGTATTGGAATTGAATAAAAATGAGTCAGTCGCGTTTCACTCCTTACAAAAGAAGTTCTCCCACAAACGGCATGCTTTCAAGCGATGTTCATTTAAAAACCTGGAGCCCCTATCTTCGTCAATTCGTACTTCCTTCTCTGCCCCGTAAATCCTCCATCACTACGTGCCAAAAATAATAGTTCTCCATGTCCATATTGTCCATAATAAAACACCGATTAAAAACACTGAAAACCAGTGAAACCACGACAATAGTTATTTATGTAACTAGTGTGTAAAGTAGCCTTTTTTTTGACGAATGTGAATATTGTCGCATGAGCCGAAGGCGAATGCGACAATCACATGAGTCGAAAAAAAGGTCTTTACACACGAATTGCATACAATATTTTTTCTACTAGCGAATATTTAATTGAAATACAAAAGTTTAATAGTAATTTTCTTTACGCACTAGTGCGTAAAGAAACATACTTTACGCACTAGTGCGTAAAGTAAGTTAAATTTTTCTTTAGAAGAGTCTTTTTAAAATAATCTAAAATAACATCATAGTTTTATAAAAATATTCAATTCCTAAATATAAAATACAATTGCTTACTCTAGGTATAGTCGGAAGATCTCAATTTAAATTTTAAATGTCAGATTCAATTCACAAAGAAATGTCAGTCACTCACCGCCAACTTATACCTATTTACCGTATTATTTCCAGTACTCAATAATTATTTAACAATAATTATTAGGTTACTTTACCGAATTCTATTGGTTTCTATCTCCAATTTATGAAAAAAACTTAGATTTAATATCTGTTTATTATACCTATATTTTTATAAGACTAGATATCTATAACTACATACATATTGGAATTTTTTCTTTACGCACTAGTGCGTAAAATAAAGTTTTACGCACTCGAAAATGTGTCTAAAGTACGTACTTTACACACGGTAGTAGAAAAAGTATTTTTTTCAACTCTATGCACATGAATTTAAGATTAAAAGGAACAGAGACAGAATAATTACGGAATGCATAGAGAAATAGTAATTATATACTTATTTCTCTATGACATAATGAAAACTAATTTCCTCAAAAATAGTATATTACGTAACGTGTGTGGTAAGGAGCATTTTACGCACGAATGGAAAAGTTACGCACGATGCCGCTATGCGGCATCGTGCGTAATTCCGTGAGTGCGTAAAATGCTCTACAACACGAGTTACGTACTATACTTTACCTACGACCTACTTGTACTTGTTTTATTATAAAAAGCATAAGAAATAACAGTTACATAATTAGAGGTGCTTGGTAAACTCCATCTCTATTACTCTATTACTCTATTACCAATGAAAGAAGCACATTAAAGAACTAACGTTTAATAATTATTAATATATTGTTGATACGAAAGTCCATTTTTCAATTATAATCAATACATATACATAGCCCTTTGGGCTTTTCATAGTTAAACGTGGCCACATCTAATGTTTTCAAATAGTAAATTTTGAATAAAATGGTGACGTCTATTGACAGTTGCTAAGATGTTGCTAGGGAAGCCGTGCGATTTACTTTACAGCTGTGCGTTTTTTTACAGTGCGTAATAATAGTATATTACGTAACGTGTGTGGTAAGGAGCATTTTACGCAGGAATGGAAAAGTTACGCACGATACCGCGTAGCGGCGAGTGCGTAATTTCGTGAGTGCGTAAAATGCTCTACAGCACGAGTTACGTACTATACTTTACCTACGACCTACTTGTACTTGTAATTTTTAAAAGAAGCATAAGAAATAACAGTTACATAATTAGAGGTGCTTGGTAAACTCCATCTCTATTACTCCATTACCAATGAAAGAAGCACATTAAAGAACTAACGTTTAATCATTATCAATATATTGTTGATAATCCAAAGTCCATTTTTCAATTATAATCAATACATATATACATAGCCCTTTGTGCTTTTCATAGTTGAACGTGGCCATATCTAATGTTTTCAAATAGTACATTTTGAATAAAATGGAGACGTCTATTGACAGTTGCTAAGATGTTGCTAGGGAAGCCGTGCGATTTACTTTACAGCTGTGCGTTTTTTTTACAGTGCGTAATAGCTGTCATTACATTGATACCGACTGTGTGTTATTGACTGATTACAGGGGGGGTCGTAGGTAAACGTCATTACATTGATACCGATTGTATGTTATTGACTGATTACAGGGGGGTCGTAGGTAACCTCTTTACTGTGCAAACACCAATTTATTTGACTCTGCTCCTCTATTTCGGACCATGCGATCCGGAGCGTATGATTTTTATGAGATTAATAATATTGGATCACGGGCCAAGAATATAACGACGATCGCCTATGTGGTCATTCACCATAAATCTATGTCGCTCATTGTTCAAACATATACGTCCAGCACAATATGGTGGATCTGTGAGTGACGTCATTCTAGAATGGTCTATTATATTTTGCAATTTATTCAGTTTTCAATACACCCTTTGCTGTTACTACTTGTAATTCCATATTCTTTTATAGCTCATTAAAATTAGTTGCTTGTTTTACAATCTAATAAAATAGAACTAAGACATCAAATCCATTGAATTGTTACGAAGTCAATATTTAAACTTCATATAGCTATGCACTCCGATCTCATTCGAGAGTTTAGTTATCAAAAGGGAAGTGAGTTGTGGCACTGGAAATCAAAAACAACAAAGAATTTTATAAAGTTTACTTGCTTTATTATTATGAATTGAATTATATAATAAGGAAAATCCAACAGTTTTAGTGTATATTATGTATAAAGATAGTTTTGATGAATTTGTTTCCTATAGTTCCATTTTTAGTCAAAAATCTTACATCAAATTTAATTGAACTACATAGTGCTTGAGGACATACAGGGTGAGTCCTTAGGGCGATAAAGTTTAATATCTCATAAATCCTCGAGAATATTCAAATAAAATTTTGACAAATTGTAGCCAGCCGAGGCTCATATTTGAAAATTAGTCGCAATTATGCAGCGTGTTCTACTTGACTTCGGTATTCGATGATATAAAAAGTTCTGACCACATGCTCCTGAATATCGTTAGATATTTAACGATTCTTTAAACTGCACAATTTTAAATGAATCTCTTACAACCATACGTACGTCTCTGTGATGGTCGTCTAAAATTATATGATTCATAGAACTGTACTGTACAGAGACTTGCACACTATAGAATCTGACTATCCACTCTATTCACACGTCTTTTGTCAATTATTTCTTTATAAACACATCAAAATATTTAATAGTAATAAGTCAGGAATAAAAGAAGACTTGTCGACTGTATACAAAGTGAGGCTTTCGATTGTTATCAACTGGAATAATAATAGTAATAGTACTGTAGAAAGCGGTAGAATTCCCAGTAGAAGTCCCAGTGCTGCTTCCATACCTAAGAAACCGTACAAAAGGGTAAGTCCAAATCAAAACCTTATTTTATATCGGTAAATGAGAGTTAAGCGGGCTGCGGACTACGAGCGATAATATAATATATATTATATCTTACATAAGAATCGCTTTAAGCAAAATAACAAGTAACACCGCGCATTAATGCTATAATATATATCTATATCCAGGCGATATATTAAGTATCTGCAGAGATATGCTTTTCGAGCAATATTTTAGAGTATATCCCACCTCCCACCTTACGTCTAAGTCACCGCGTCACGAATATGCAACTCAGTTTCACGCATTTCGGGCAGTAGACACGGTGGAATTTTTTTAACCTAATTATTGCCTCTTTAATAAAATGGAACGTTTAATTGAAAGCGTAAGAGAAAATACATGTTTATTGAAAGTGGATGAAGATGATTACAAAAATAATGAAATGAAGAAAGCAGCATGGAGAGAGGTTATTGGGATTTCAAATTAAGCTTGCACCGCTACCGGCGGGGACAGATGAAGTACTTTCTACCACATTAATTCATAACCTTACTTTTTATTCCATATCGATTACATTGTTTACTTTGTTTATCTTGTGTTTAGCGTATTTGAAGCGTAGTTTAGGCCCTTTGAACGTTGTTTAAACTGTGATTCTGATGACTTTTACCTTTTCTCTTATTATTGTTCATGTAGACATAATAATTATTGCTGTAAGGATTAACGTTAAGGTGTTAGTTTGGTACAGAGTTAGAGCAAATCTAGTGATAACATACTTTAATCGTCTTCTCACAAACAAAGACAAATGGCCCAATCAAAATTAAGGTTATTGGAGTTTATGAGGTATATTTTGAAGGGAACGAAAGTTCTCTGTGTGTAGTGGAAAATTAAGAGGTACTCAATCAGGCCCGCGCCGTCCATAAGGGCAGGATGGGCAATGTCCATGGGAACGGTGTACCTTGGGGCGCCACCTAGACACTTAAGTTTTTCAACATTTAAATTTTTAGTATTAGAATTTTCAGTTTACTACACACTAACTACACATTACTGATTACTAGTAATTCATTATAAAGTATTTTCCTTTATTGTCATTATTTAATTTTTATTTTGCATCACCACAGGGGAATACATAATTATACAAAAAAAGAGAGTATATATTTTGAGGGGAGGGCGCATTTTTGTTCCTTGCCCAGGGGCGCATTTGAAGCTGGGCGCATTTGAAGCTAGGCGCGGCCCTGTGGTCAATGCAGTCCATATAATATTATATAGAAAAACTGAATGGAAATTTTCAATGACAAAAGGGTGTGCTCTCTGTCTTCAGACAAACGCATTGCAATTCGAGCTTCATTGTGAATGGAGAACTTAAAATAAGGTACAGACGGGTACATGGAGATTATGCAAATTTTTGTTCTTGCAAAGCAGGAGGTGGTGGCCGATGTAAACACATTTAAGCTTTTTCCTCTAACCACGTAGGTTATTGAGAGTCTACTATCCAATTTTCATTTCCCTCGTGATATCTATGAAGTTATTTTTTCTTTTCAGAGTCTCTTTTGGTCACAGACAAATCATTATTAGACATTATAGGAGCTGAGGGGTTGCTTTGCCTCTAAAAAGACAATTTACTAACACTAACAACTAGTAAAATATAACAATAACGAAGTAGATCAAATGAAAACGGTTTAAAAAAATACTAAGTTAATAAAAATCAATGGTAAACCAACATAACAAAGCTGTGGTTAGAAAACAATGTGGCAGAAACTAGTTTACATTGGAGCCGCCAGAGTGCGTATTGCTTCTCTTGAAATGCCAATAGTGGAATACGATATATCAGATGGTACGTCCTATTTTTTTTAATAATAAAAAAAAGTCATGACAAATTTGCATAAATACATATCAAGGGTATCAAGTACTATTTCGACGAAGTTTTCCATTTTTAAACGGCACAAACTAACACAACCTATCGCTATTCCTACTGAAATAGTACTAAATATGAAATTTTTTATCCTAATCTGCTGCACCCTTAATATAATATGATATTATATCTCATTATAGAGCTATAATATATATTATATTATCGCTCGTAGTCCGCAGCCCGCTTTACCTTACAATATTTTGAATTTGATGGAGTATTCCCGATATATGTAGTCAAATGCAGTCTTATCATGCGGGTCATACGATTCAACAAAGACATGCTCACCGTTTTTGTTTTCTTTTCTTGCATTTAATCATAACTTCCAAATAAAATCTGTGAGTTGAATAAGATAGACTTATGCAATTTCGACGGGAGAAAAAAGGATATGTATTTGGTTTTCAGCGATTCTAAAAAGTCTTTCACCAGCGAAGTTTTTATTCTAATGTCAGCTTAATGTCTATTCAAAGTGACAATATGAATAATAAGAAGCAATTTTCCGCTTTTGCATCCTCAAGCAAAAAAATGGTACTTAACCTGATAGATTATTTCGAGAATGAATGAAAAAGTGGAAATTCGTCAACCAGTGTGCAGGAAATCACTGAATAGTTTTTGTGATAATTCAGTATTATAATTAAAAAATACAACAATACACAATTTATTCACATCAATCAACTGAATATACTTAAACATATGAAAAAATTAACAATATGGTTGTAAAATATGAAAACCTTTACTTACTTATTAATATTGTGAAACCTGCCTTATTTTATATTTTATATCATCCAGTGTAGTCACAGGTACTACTTACCTAATTACCAAGAACGTTAATGATTATATGCGGTTCTAATTTAAAAAAATACATAATAAATCAGACTCTATACACCTATGTTTTTTTTAACTTTTTTTTAATAATAACACACTTTATTCCTATCACATCAATATTGTGAATGAATTTTATGTATTAACTACTTTTTATTGGAAATAAAATATCAGCCCAGAATTGAAATTTTACAAAAACTATTCAGTTTCAAATTGAAAGTATAGTAAAGTAACCTTCAGTCTAGAATATAAAAAAACAGGAATATCTATTAAAAAAAAATGTTAAATCGATGTATTCGAATTTGGACTCACCTTGTATACGGTTTCTTAGATATGGAGGTACGTAATTGGATTATGATACTATACGACTACCACAGACGTATAGCTGTGAAATATTAATTTCAAAATGCTCAGTTTGAAGTATCCGAGACGTTGAACTCATTACGATTTTCCGGAACAAGTGGTCAGAACGTTTTCAATACACTGTATAAATATCATTGCAATAGTGAAGTCTAGCAAACTTTAAATCTGAAGTGCAATACAGAGTGTCCCAATTGAAAAAGGTACCTTTGATCTGTCACGGCGTTCTAGTACACGATGTACAATTGCGACCAATTTAAGCTCTTGGACTGGCTAGAATTTACCGGAATTACAAGATACTGAACTTAATCACAGTATTGAATCTCATATAGATACATACTACCATTGTATAAGGTCCATACAATGATACTTTTTCTTTTAACAGGTAAATTGAAAAATTCTTTTAGAATAGAGAAAATATTTTGTGAGTATATTCGAATTATTTAACAATTGGCTTAGTTAGACTATCGAATATTATATTTATATTGTGATGACTTAACAAATAATGTGAGCACGAAAATGTTATAAGATTTAAATTGAATGAATTAAGTAGTATGTCACAACCACACACCAATCATTATTTAAACTTTTATAATAATTACTACCTATGACGTGCCGTTTTGGTATTCTAAAAACATCGTTTTAAAAACAAAAACAAAAATATCTCTTCTTTCAAAAATGTTTATTCCCTAATTATTCTGTTAATGAATTAAAATTATGTTTTTCATAATAATAATGCAGGAATTTCCATTATGAAAAACATAATATAAATTGCCGATTTAAAATTATGAAATACATAATAGAAATTCAATTTTCATTATGTATTGAGGTTGCCTATACTAATCTAATGCAAGTACCTGAAATCGTATAGTAAATGCATTGCTGCAGAATAGGCAACCTCAATACATCATGTAAATTGAATTTCTATTGTTTTCAATAATTTTAAATCTTGAATTTCTATTATGTTTTTCATAATTTTAAATCGGTAGTTTCTATTATGTTTTTCATAATTGAAATACGTGTATTATTATTATTAGAATCATAATTGAAATTCCAGTATTGAAATTATGAAAAGCATAATAGAAATTCAAGAATTGAAATTATGAAAAACATTATACAAATTAAAAAATAAAATTTATTGAATAAATAATACAAAACGGATTTGCATTATGTTTTTCATAATTTTTTTTCTTCAATTTCCATTATGTTTTCAATAATTTTAATTGTTGAATTTCCATTATGTTTTTCATAATAATAATACACGAATTTCCATTATGAAAAACATAATAGAAATTACCCATCTAAAATTATGAAAAACATAATAGAAATTCAAGAATTAAAATTATTGAAAACAATAGAAATTCAATTTACATTATGTATTGAGGTTGCCTATTCTGCAGTAATGCATTTACTATACGATTTCAGGTACCTACTTGCATTAGATTAGTATAGGCAACCTTAATACAAAATGGAAATTGAATTTCTATTATGTTTTTCATAATTTTAATTAATGAATTTTTATTATGTATTTCATAATTTTAAATCGGTAATTTATATTATGTTTTTCATAATAGAAATTCCCGTATTATTATTATGAAAAACATAATTTTAATTCTTCAACAGAATAATTACGAAATAAAAATGTTTGAAAGAAGGGATAAATATTTTTTTCCTCTTTTAAAACGATGTTATTCAATACCAAAACGGCACGCCATAATTTCCTTTATTTAATCTGTCAGTGAATGTAAAATTGTCTATTGATCAAAATTATATTTTGTCTTATACTATTTACATCTCGCAGTAGTGGCAGACTGTATTTATGATAAAATCTAATAACTAAAATCTAGTAATATTGTTAAGGTTCCGTTGCCATTCGTATTCTCGCCGATTCTCTGGATCTGTTGTGTACTTCTGCTGTTCTTAAAGTGACACCGAATATATCTTCGTGGTATCGGTTCTCATCCTAAGAATTACAAAAAAAAAACAGTTGAAAGTTGGATTACTCAAAGTAGATAGCGAACCGATTCTAATGTCATACAATTTTTATTATACAACATTGGATGGAAAATATTGAAATTAAACAAAATGGAAACGGCAACATACCCTCAATTGCAGCATGTATGATAGAACTTCAGCGTCGGTCATTTGTCCATATTCCTGTATTATATTCTGGAAGGTTTGATAAACATCTTCCGCCATTGTTATATCACCACAAATGTAAAAGTGCCCTTTTTCCTGTACGAGAAGACGGTAGATTTCTGCCCCTTCTCTTATAGCCAAGTCCTGAACGTATGTCTAAAATAACATATTTTCCAAAGAGACGTTGATACTACAATTATATTGATAATTTTTTACTGAATATAGTAACCAATCAAATTACTTAATTTCAAGTCATGTGTCAAATTTCATCCAATCACCGCTGTATTACAGCGATAATACCCTACATGTGGTGTTTTCAGTTTGTTGTTTATTTTTTATTAAAAATTAATTAAACGTCAAACTGACAACTGGATTAAAAATGTC
>CAJUYG010007258.1:0-11111 GCA_910591675.1 Galerucella calmariensis | reverse complement strand
CCCTCTCACTTCGTCAATTGACTGATATTGATTTATCCAGTGGTGTTCGTATTGTCAGTTACCTTTGTAATTTCAGTTTTACTTGGTAAAATAGGTACCGTACGCCATTTGTACGTTTGACAGATATACGCCATGTTTTTCCTCTCCTCTTACCGACGCCCCGTAGCTTTAGATAAACTTGCCAAACTATAGGTTAATTGAGCACATACCTACATACAATTTTGTACTTATTTCTATTGGGTAGTCCACTCTGATATTGCTATTACTGTCAATCAAGTTGGCATCACGTTACGTTTGCAGGAAACTATCGATATGCTGATTGTACTTTTTCCCGCAGCGATTTGTACCAGCAACAAGTCGCTGCGATTTGTCGCAACGTGGAAAATGAACTTTATTTATTAAGAGGTAGGATATGTGCAATGAGTGTGCAGATGGTATCAGTCACCATGTCGACTACGGGTAAAATCTCCAGTAATATGCAAGACAAACTTGGCCTTTATAAGAGATAATTTGAACACTGTCATACTTGAATTCTCAACAATTATCGACTACAAGCGCCAAACGTGATAGCGAGCGATCGCCCAGGTATAGACTCTCGACTCTCCCAACTAAATTACTATTGGATTACGATAAGCCCCTTGCCGGTCAGTATCGTACAAAAATGATTCAGACAATGCCAAACGCCAACAGAATTGGAAGACAACTGATGATACGCCACTGTACAGAGCATTTAGTTGTCTTGCAAGGGCTGTAGTGGGAGGTGACATTGAAAATGAGTTTGTGCGCATGGGGGCGGGCTCGCCATCATGTTTGGCGTTTGCTACAGATGAGTATTTTGATAATTCTAATAAACCTCCTTGAGGATGATGCTCCCATAATTACCATGTGTCTGAGGCTTTTGTGAAGCTTTTGAAGTACCGTCTGTTTCTTGAGCATATAATGGAAAGTGGGAAAAACATCAAAAATTAGTACCCATCGAAGCAAAGAAACTTAATTTGACTTGATACATTCAACAAAGCCAAGAAGTTGATTGACTGGTATGTTGAGTATAGAGGCAGGCAGACTAAGGTAAATTCTGACAACTTAAATATATCGAAATCTAACTGTGTTTCAAAGCTCTGTATTCTTTCAAAAAGAATCGTTGAATAATTGACATTACATGTCCTTGATTTCACTTAACATGAGTTGAAATTATAAAAATTTTCATTGCGCACGGAATAAAAAAAGAAATGATAGAAATCAGGTTTAATTTACAATAATTATTAAGCCATAGTTGGCGCCCGACGTGGGGTATTATATTGTTGTAGTTATATTGAGAAATTTATTTCAAACGTTATAACGGAAAACTCTCCCGCACCTAAATTATAACAATTGTATGAATTTTTTTCTTCTACGTTTACATATACGAAATCTTTTACGTTAAGTGGGATTTTGTCCATGGCTGATGCAGTTTTCTTTCTGCTTTTTCTTTCCTTAAAAATTGACAACCCGTCCGAATTGCCACATGATTTTCACTTTTAAATAATTCTTCAAATTGTCACAACTCGTATCGTTTTACCCAGTACAAATATACAGTGTGGAAACCACTTATGGAATAAAATTCTTTGTCATTGTTTTAGAAAATTATAAGAAATGCCTAGATACGTCAACTTTTGAATTCAGTTGTGCGTTATGTAAACATAAATGTAAATGTACTGGGTGATTCACGCAAGTATGCCATAGTCGGTGTTTATTTTTTTAATGAAACACCATGTATATTTGCATATTTTTGAAATCCTCCCAATGAACCGATTCCAACAAACTAAATAATGTATGGTCAATTATGAATTATACAGGGTGAAATTTTTATTTTTACAGTTATTAAACATATACATAAAATACCTGATGTATTTGATTTCAATACATTAAAATAAATGCTCAAAATGTTCTCCACCTAGTTGTTGGCAATAGCACAGTCTCCTATAGAACTCCTCCTTAACTTTGTTTAAAGTTTGAGGTGAAATATTCCGTATTTCTGTAGTTATCCTGTCTTTGAGGTCTACAATGCTAGTTGGTTGTATTGATATACTTTTTTCTTGAGATAACCCCACAGAAAAAAATCTAACGGCGTAAGGTCTGGCGATCTAGCTGACCACTCAATAGTACCTCTTCGGCCAATCCATTTATTGGGGAAGATTCCATCTAAATAAGTTCTTACCATTAAAGCATAATGGGGTGTTGCCCCGTCTTGCTGGAACCAAACATTTTCATTCGGTAAGCTAGGATCTATTGCGTTAGGATATAAGTTTGCCAACGCAGGAATAACTTCATTTTAAAGCATATTGAAATATTTGTCAACTGTCAAATCTCCATCTATAAATATAGGACCAATAATATGGTCGCCTATGATACCGGCCCAAACGTTCACCTTTTGAGGGTACTGAGTGTGTGTCTCACGCATCCAATTAGGATTCTCTGCTGACCAATATCTACAGTTCTGTCGGTTTACCTCTCCATTCAATGTGAATGTTGATTCGTCAGAAAAAAGAATGGTACCAAGAGCTATCTCATTTCTGTTCAGCTTATTCATCAATCTTTCGCAGAAATACATTCTACGATCTGGATCGTCTTCTGTTAACTCCTGCACAAAAGTTAATTTGTAGGGATGAAGTTTTTCTTTATAAAGACATCTTAGAACAGTTGTATGACTAACATTATTTTCACGGGCAATTTGACGTGTATTTGAAGTTGGATTATCTTCGACACTTAACAAAATATCCGCTTTCACATCATCTTCAACGAAGTGTGGTTTTCTTTTCAATGGTTTAACATGTCCAAGTTCTCTGAATTGTGCATGAATTTAAGACACAGTACTTTGTGAAATATTAAGCAATTCGGGATACCTGTGATTAAATAAGTTTGCCACTTCAACTTGACTTCTGCAGTTATCCCCGTACCCGATCATCATTAAAATCTCAATTCGGTGAGTCTCAGTTAAATATTTCATTGTTATGTCGACAAGGAAAGAGTGTTTGACAAATATTTTACTTTTTCAGTATAAACTGTCAACACATCAACAACTGACAGAATAGAAAACAATCCACATTATTTGCCGATTTAAAACAATCCACATTATTTACTGATTTTTTGAATTATTGGCGCTTTTAGGCAATTTTTAGGTATTTATAATAAAACTCATGGGCGTAGCAGGTTTTGTTTAATATACAAATACGTCTAATAATTAGTTAGTTTAGATTTTTGATAAATCCATATTTAGCTAATTTAAAAAAGTACCAATATTTCAAGTGTAATAAATTATTAATTTTAAAATTTCACCCTGTATAATTCATGATTGACCATACATTATTTAGTTTGTTGGAATCGGTTAATTGAAAGGATTTCAAAAATATGCAAATATACAGGGTGTTTCATTAAAAAAAATAACACCGACTATGGCATACTTGCGTGAATCACCCTGTACATTTAAATTTATGTTTACATAACGCACAACTCAATTCAAAAATTGACGTGTCTCGGCATTTTTTATAATTTTCTAAAATAATGACAAAGAATTTTATTCCATAAGTGGTTTCCACACTGTATGATGTAGATTATTGTACAAACACCAAAAACAAGTCTATGTTATTATCGATGAAACTTGAAATCCTTAGTGCTTTTTTTCTTGGGAAGCGAGGAATAAAAATAATAATCATAATAAAAATCGGCTCCTAGTTATTTACTCAATTACAATTTATCACAGAGGCTGTTCAGTGAGAAGCAACCACTACTTCTCGGTATATATGCCCTGAGAGATATTAAATTACACTTCTTAGATAAACTAGGTTGGAATATCTGTAAGATATAACCAACAATTCTGGTATGTAATTAGAAGGGATAACATATCACTTGTAGACCGGTTTCGCTGTATTTGCGCTTCATCAGTACAAGGTAGAAGCTCTGAGAGCATAACCCTGGACTGGAGTCAATGCTAAGACGGCGACAACAGCGACATCCCCACACCTAACCATGAACCAAAATTCTATTGGGCATACAAAAGGGACATACATTTGCGAGTAGAGTGGTGTTTAATACAAAAAGTGAGAAGTGAGAATTAAACTAACCACGACATGGATAATTCACCATATCGATGGAGGAAATAAGCAGAATAGATGAATATTATCTACACTTACCTTAGATAAATATGAGTTGATCCAATTCACAAAAGTTTTCTTCTGCACTCGTTCTTGTTCATCTGTAACAACAAGTTATTATAAATAAACTAAGTTACATTCTTGTTGGATCTTTATACGTGAAATCTATTCTTGCATACGATTAGACGTAAAAAGTCATTCGATACTATTCAACTGGATTTATGTAACAAAATAAGAATTGATCTATTTTTATCCAATGTTTGCTCTATAAACTATATGGTTTCATGTTACGTTAGTGGTTGATGGATTTTACGAAAATTACTATTAATTACGTCAAGAAATTTACTCGTTGCATATAAATGGGATCACATCGAAATATAAATAAGAGGAAGTTATTTTTGTTTTAAATTATTCGTTACAAAAAATATTGTACATAACTTTTTTGGAAAGAAATTCGCAAAGAAAATGCGCATGCGAAAAATTCTACTTCCCAAAAACGTGAAGCTGGGTACAGACCAAGTTCTCGAGCTGTTCTCGAATAGTTTGCGAACTTTCTCGAGCTTGGTTTATACGCCTGTTCGCGAACAGTTCTAGAGCAGCTCGGCAGTTTGTTTGTGGTTCCGAGTCGAGTCTGTACTTTCAAAAGGTTCGTTTGCGAACACGTGGCGAACTCAGTATGTGTGTGGACGTTGACTGTTCGGTATCATAATATACGCGATGTGCGCTGTTTTTAATAGGCGATTTCGTCCTGCTTTGGTACCCCACTTTGGTCGGTCAAATACATACCGATCGATTTCGTTCCGAAAAACGATGACGTCACGGTAACTTTGGTGCCCTTTTTGGTCTGTCAAAGCACATACCGAGATCTGCAGCACGATTACTGTAAATTGGTAGCTTTCTATTCTTTTCTAAAGTAGTTTTTGTCTTCCTTTTTATTCGTAAACAAAAAAGTAGTTGGAAAGTATTTTGTATTTTTTCAAGATTTGTTTTTTATTTATTTTGTGTAGTAATAATGGAATCTGTTGATTTTATTATAAATTACAGGAAGCTGTCATTTTCCTTTTTTGAAGCTTGCCCTCAATAGTATTTGTCTTTTTGTGTCTCAATTGATCAGCAAAGATCTTATCCGTTTGTCGCTTTTTAGTTCATAATATAATAGGAATGGACTGGTCAGAGGACGAAATTGTGTGGTTGATAGAAGAATATTGCCGGCATGAGAATTCCAGGCACAAAGATTATAGAAAGACATGTAAAAAAAGACGCATACGAAGATATTGGCAGGATTTTGTCAAAACCAAAAGATGAGGTGGAATGGAAAATCAGTGTTATTTTATACATCAGACTTGTATAGGAATCTCCTGTTGCCAAAAATCGCAAAGTCAAAGCCAATCTTTCCCTGGATGAAATACACTTCCAATAATTTGTATCTTGTTTCGATATTATCGGTTCTAATAGAACCAAGAGTTTTTTAAAATCTGCTACAGACATACGGCTAAAGTTTCGAAATAAACTTTGGTCCTCCACTTCTAAATCTCTAAGTAAAGGCTCTCCTATCTGGAGCGATTTTTAAATAAACTTCTTTGCCACCACCGCCTAGTCTTACGTTTATTTTTTTTTTCGACTCGACATTTTGTTTTATTAAAAATTATGATGCACAAGCAATGATGAGATCGCTTTCTTCGTCGCTTTCCAGCGATGACATTTTTCAAATTTAATTATTTCACAGTCATTTGCACCGGTCTCAGTAAAGTTGTGGTTAAGTTTTAATTACCAATTAAATTGAAATGTTCCTTGCACCATGACATCTTTTCTCAAGTTAGGGCTATAATTAATAGTTAAATCTAATTCACAGATGTAGGGCTTAAATATATAATTATTAAGGCCCGGTTGTACATTTGAAGCTTAAAATTGAGCTCAACTGAGCTGGGCTTGAAATATAAGCTTAGCTCAACCCTAAGCCTGTTGTACAAACATGGTTCAGTAGCAGCTCTACTAAATCTGTATTTGCAAGTGTTGGTAGAACTTCTTTCGAACTGACGCATGCGTATGAAGTGAATTGGTCACAATATGTTTGTCAAATAACCTAACTAATGTCATATTTGCTACCTATTAGTTTCACAAGAAATGTCCTCTGATATAATATCTGTCACAAAGCGAACGATTTCTTTAGAAAGACGAAATCTTTGAATAAACTCATGATGAAAGTGATTCATACGTTATCTATACAGCCGGGTCTTCTCGGGTGTTGTACGATTCCAATAAGTTCCAAAAAATCCTCACATCGGTTAAACTATCCATAATTAACTTTGACAAACTTTTAATTAAATATTAGATTAAGTACAGGTTATGTTTGCATACAATTCATTCCCTCGGAACATGATAACAATTTATGTTCCGTGCTTAAGCTTACATTAAACCTTCCCTCTTGGAGGCTTTACTAAGCTTAAGGTTTAAATGAAGCTCAACCGTAAGCCAACTTTGTACAACAGCAATCTGACGCTGAACCTGAGTTCACACTTGAGCCTTCACTGAGCTACAATTGTACAACCGGCCCTAATTAAACTTATGTCAATATGACAATCAACTGAAGTGCTTGGCGAATTTGCGAGATAAATTTCTATTTCAATAAAATATGGATTTAATGGATTTTTAAGAAGATGACCTGGAAATCTTGGACATATACTAAGCTTTGGGATTTCAAGAAGAATATATCAGAGGGAAAATCACTTTGAAGATGGACGCAACAACTTTTAGAAAAAAGATTCCTTCCTTTTTATTTTTGTGAAATCGTTCAAAAACATCTACAGATCTGTAGCTATTTGATTGAGCATTAAACTCCCTCTAAATATTTGTCCAGGCCTGTTCCTTATCACCTGTTTCCTTGCATTCTATTATGTTCTTGTACTTTCTTATTGAATTCAAGCACATTATTTTCTCATTTTGAGAAAAATTTGTTAATATTTTTCTCTTTCCGCTCATATTGGAAACTCCAACCTGTTTGGGGGGTAATTTTACAAATATAAATATTTAATAGTTATCATATTTGACACCACTATTACCAACAAAATTGTTATTTTTCAAATTATTCCTAAATGTCAAGTTACCAACTTACAACTAACACATAATTTACTAACTAGTACCTTAACCACAAATGGCGCAAAACACTTCACTTTTAATCAATGGTTAAAGTTTATCATGAGGTACTACAGCCAAAAGATAACTGCAATCGGTGCAAACAGCAGTCCATTTTTATGAAAGAGCAGTTCTAGTTCGAGCTTTTCAACGAACTGGACCGAATTGATCACAGAACTGAAACTCTTCTTGTGTGGACGATGTGTTTGGGAGCTGTTCGGGTTCAATTCGGGAGCTGTTCTCGAACATCTTGCGAATTCTTTATTTCGGTCTGTACCCAACTTTAGGTAAACAGATATCAAAATTTAGCAGCATACAACTATTTACGATACATATAAATAGTAAAAAAACTATTGTCAAAGTCAATGTCAAATATTTACGCAGGTTATGCGTGCTATAGCATTTTAATTTCTTCAACCGCAAACATACTTTCGACATATCGTTATGAAATTTAGCGTTTTCGGGTAAAATAGCGTAAGCATGCGATAACTCTATTAAGGGAATCAATATTCCATTATAGTCCAGTCGTTCTCTGCCATTAAAAATTGAACTTAAATTTTTTTCTCTGGTTATATTAGGCACGTTTTTTTTCACCGGTATATCCACCAATCGACCAACTGCGTTTGTATAACCATTGGTGGATTGTAGATTGAAAAAATGACGCGTTCATTTATTACTGTTTCATCAACCAAAATTGTAAACCACTCTACCTGAATTTGGTGGTTCACAAAGTGACAGTTTAACCTCAAAAAACTAACGATTTTTTTTAGCGGTCGAAGAAATAGACGACTTAATAGAAATAAATTTAAAATGTGGTTACAAGGTATTGACGGCGCTATTAACAGCGTCAGAAATTGAAAAAATTTCAAGTGGAACTATCAGATCCAGATGAACTCCGAGATCTAGAGGGTGAAATAACTACAACACTTTTCGAAGTATCTTCATTCATTTCGTTAATTTTTGCTAATGAAAACAATCAACTTAAAAATAGATTGTCAGTGGTCAGATGATTTAAACAGCAACAACTGCGTTTTTTTATGTGCCACTGATGACTCTAGCAAGTTGTTGCAGCGGAAACTGACGTCATTCAAACAATGGTGAATAAATGATGCAAAAAGGTGCCTATTCTCTATATTCTTGCCGGAATTAAGTTATTGAGTGTGTCTAGGCGGGTTGAGTATCAGAGACTATAGAGAGCCTGAGAAATGTTTGACAGTTTCATTTGTCAAATACGCGATTGCTCACATGTGTAGATTTATCTTGAAGTCACCAAAATTGCCAAGCACTAATGGACTTATTATGTATTTAATCCTTTTTCCTAAACTTAACAAATATGGATTCCGAAAATTATAATATTCACATCCAACACATGCGTTAATATAATTCGTTTCATTGCCACCAGATGTCTCAACCACTAGTCGATGATTGAAGTGTACACGTATTATTGAAAACGTCATAATATTGAAATATAAAAATCAAAATATAAATAGTAGTAGTTCACCTGATTCAAAAATGATGATAGTGTTCGCAATATCATTTCTTCTTTCGTTTCCGATTCCTATAAAAAAATCAAAACCGACGCCAAAAGAAAAGAGTGATCCTAAGAAGAAAGAGAAAAAGAAAAGCAGTAAAGATAAAACCATCGAGAAAAAAACGAAAGCAGAATTCGGAGTTGATTCATCTGAAAACCAAGCATCAGAAGAAGCTTTAAACATGGAATTTAATTCTACGAATATACTATCAGCTGTTCATATACAATACGAATTAATTCCTAATCGCTGCAAATATGATTTAGATGTGATTTGTTGGGGTCCCATAGCAAAAATCGCAACAAATGATGGTATTGTTACTGTATTTACAGTTATTAAAAATGACACAATATGGGTACCAATATGCATGGAACATTATATTGAATCTTTATCAATTAAGGAAATTAAGGCATTTCAAGGTCAAATTATAGAATTCAATATTACAAATTCCCTACAAAAAGCACCCACACTATTCAAAACAGAAAATATTGTTATGAAAAAAGATAAAGTATTGAACGATGATCAAATAACATTTAAGTGTAGAGAAGAATTTAAGAATGTATTGGGAGACATTCGAGCAGAATTGGATGAAGCAAGAGAATCGAGATTATCTTTAGAGCATTACATGAAAAATCTTATTCTCAAGTGTGTTAATTTTCCAAAAAATGAAACAGTTTCTTGGTTAAACGATAGTAATAATTTTGACATATTTTACGATGTCTTAGAAAAATTCTACTCTGGTAAATATATAAAAGTAAATGAACTTATTTATCCCTGTCCAAAATTTCCAGTGGAAGAAGAAATCGTCACAGTCAAATCCAAAAAGAAGAAAAAAGATAAACCTGAGAAAAAATCCAAAGAGGATAAAAAGAAACCGAAAGATAAAATAACAATAAGCGTTCCAGCGGAAATATTCTTCACCGAATTTTCCATGGGTACGTTCCAAGTTGCAAGCAAAGGAAATTTTGTGACTAATGCTTTTGTTTTTGTTTCCTCCAAGAATCTTCTTTCAAGAGCCCAAAAACTGTTGTTAAATCCTATTGTAGTTAAAATATTTAAAATCGAGAATTTTCCTGTGAAGCAGCTACAAAAATTGGGTTTCCAAAGTATTTACGCAACTTACAGTATTCCCGATGTACTAAAATGCACCACAAAAGAAAAACCTTTGAGCGAAAAGATTCACTTCAACGAGAGTCACATGCATTTTATGGATTGTATTCCGAAAATGAAATTAATAGAACGCATACAAACTCATAGGTTTTACGTAGAAATTTACGGAAATAAGACAGTAAAACATGGATATTCAGATTGTGGTTTATTTGGACAAAATTCCGAAGATTTTAAAATAAGTAGAATCGGACCAGTATTTGAACATTTTGTTGAACCCGATGAAAACACATTACCGGTACTTTTAGCTGTGAGCGTTTTCGATATAAGCTCCATAGTAGCAAATATATGGGATTTTAGAGAGATTGGACAATGTCACGCTCCAAATTTAAATTTATATTCAATCCCCGATTACCTCGGTTTCCATTATACCGATACCAAAAACGTTAATGAAATTAATATAGTCAACCCCGTGAAGAAAAATGTTATTAATGAAGCAACATTTTTAGAATTAGGCACTACGGTTTCTGTTGAGGTTTATTTAATGGCGCCACAAGCTCCAAGTCTGGTTTATCATCATGTGCCCAATACATACAAAAGGCTATTTTTCACCACAGACAATCAATATTTTGCTGAAATGATATTCAACCAAATATTCCATCACAATAAGGTTCTTTTCGATGAAATAAAAACACAAGACACCGCGGAAATGGACAAGCTAGATATTATGACAGGATTCGTTTTAGATAATGGCAATAGTTATTTTTTTTATATGGAAGGTACATCAATTGGATTTATTTTAAATGTATGGCATATGGTAGAGGAATCCTGTCCCCTTATAAATTCAAGATCAGAATTCAAGAAATTTTCACAAATCGGCATTAGATTGACCAAGGGTAAAGTTTTCTTCAACACTGATAACGCTTTTGAAAAAAGACTTTATTTACATTTCATAACCGTTGGACTGTACGTGATTGCTTTGAAAATTCCTATTCAGCATATCTTAGCCATTCCTATGGTGTACTGCAGAAAAAAAATACCAATAACTTGTCTTAATGCATTATCCAAATTATCTTTGTTATTCGATTCAAATTATTACAAAACGATTTTGCAGCAAAACCTACTACCTTTACCTCAAGAACTGATAAGCTTAAATTTGGAATGGGGAGTGGCCAGTAGATGGAAAGAAATTGTTGATTATCAATAAAATCTG
>CAJUYG010007257.1:0-11112 GCA_910591675.1 Galerucella calmariensis | reverse complement strand
TTTGACGGGTGGGTGACCCCACAGCACTTAGGCCACAACTGGCCCATTGTGTATCCTTCTGAGGTTCAGACTTCCTTCTAGCTCGTCATCCATAGCCTACTTGTTTGAAGTAGGCGATAACGTCACCGGAAGTAAGCTCCCTCATGCTGGCTTGTGTTAGCCTGTACTCACCGAATGTAGAAAACCTAAATTGAGGGATTGTCGGACATTTCAGGAAGAATGTGTTCGACAGTTTCATCTTCCTGTTCACATCCTCTACAAAGTGAAGTGTCAGACAGACCCAGTCTGTAGAGGTGTTTTCGTAGGTGGCAGTGACCGGTCAGAATACCCGTGGCTGTCCGAAGGTTTTGTCTGTTCATAGTCATGTATTTTTTGGCTACTTTCCCTTCCAGACACTGCAGCAGTTCCTTGGCAAGCCTGCAACCTTCTGCATCGTCCCATCTACCCTTAAACTTTTCAAGGGAGTGTTCCTTATGTGATACGTGGTCTGTTCAGGGCCAGTAGTGCTTGTCTACTATCCGTGAGGATGTGAATTTTATTACCTGTGGTGTTTCTTTTGGTAATCTCTTTTGCGGCGATGTAGATAGCAGTGAGCTCTGTTTGAGAAACACTGATATTACAGCCCATCGCCCATTTAATGTTTAGATTCAGAGATCTGGAGTAAATTCCACATCCTGAGCCCATATTTGTTTTAGAGCCATCCGTGAAGATGCGGATTGGGCCTTCTTCTGATGTGTCTATGTATATACTATGTCTTAGCTACCGAGAAATCAGCAAAAGATTCGAAAAAATTATGATTTTACAATATTTGTTTTTCTAATATTTCCAAATAATTGATATTTTTGTATAAGCATACCTATTTCTCTACATAATGACAACATTTTGACAATAATTATACATGCGAAGATTTCAATTTTTTTTTCTCTCTCAATTTGACCAGATAAATGGGGAGGTAAATTTAAGGCACGCAATGATTGGTTGTTATTAGTCAGAAAATTACGATTGATTTTAATCATTACAAAGGATGTTCACCTGCCGCAAAACATGCGAAGAAAAATATTTTTGAATTTATACATATGAGAGTCAAGGCAACCATATTTAAATGAAAAAATCACAATTTATAATTGACAGTTTTTCTTCTACCCTGACAGGTTATTCTTTTTTGCGATGTCAACGACCTCCGATACTTGAATGAATTTTAAAACACACACAGTTGAAAGTATAAATAAACATTTGTATGTGATAATTATTTATACTGATAGAAAAAATATGGATAGCTTCAAATTACACCTATCTTTTTATTTTTATCTATTCCTTCCAAAAATATTATTATCATCTTGAATATTCTCATAATTTTATATTTTCCTTTTTTCATATACAGAGTGTTTTCAAATGTAAAATGGCATATTTTGATGGAAAAACATGTTTCAATTCTTGATCCAGTGGAGTACATTTGGAAGAATATGTTACCTTTCCCCTCCCATTTTTTTTGTATTCCTCAGTGGTTTTCACGTGAAAAACGCATATAGACCGCATTTAGGAAAAGTAGAGGAAATTTTGGAACACAGCAGATATCGAGATACGGTTTTCTACATTGTGTTCAGGAAGGTCCCAAAAAAGACTGGTAGAAATCTGGGTAAGCACTTTTTTGAAAAACGCCTTTTTGGACCGGAAAATGCATTTTCCAATTGCATCATTATTTGCACTATTATGGGAACGATTGGAAACTCGGGAAAATCGCTTGGAAATCGTTACTCAGGCATTAGAAATACCCGTCGGCGCGCGGGGGTGGCTCTGTGGGGGTCTGCGGGGGGTGGATTGGGGGAGGAATGGCAGCGTGCATGAAAATCGTTCCAAAGTCGTTACCCGAGGGGTTTTCGGGGATGCTGAATTTAATTCTGACATTGGAATTGCCCGGGGGTGCTCAGGGGCGACTCTGTAGGGGTATCTGGGGAAAATTTGCTTAGTCCATGAGAAGCGCTCCAAACTCGTTACTCGGGGAGTTTGGAGCATGAAGCGCTTCCCATGAGCTATGCAATTTTTCCCTCAGAATGACCCCCTGGATACCCCTGCAGAGGCGCTCCTGAGTAATTCTAATGCCAGAATCGAGTTCGGCATCCCCGAAAACCCCCGGGTAACGATTTTTGAGTCATTTACATGTACTATGCGACTTCCCCCCAAGAATGATCCCCGGATACCCATGCAGAGGCGTCCCTGTGCGCCCTCGGGTAATTCCAAAGCCAGAATTGAATCCAGAATCCACGGAAACCCCCCGAGTAACAAACTTGGAGCGATTTTTATGCACGCTGCCATTCCTCCCCCAAGTCACCACCCGCGCACATCCACAGAGCCACCCCCGTGCAAACCCGGGTAATTCTAATGCACAAGTATCGATTTCGGAGTGATTTTCCCGAGTTTCCAATCGTTCCCATAATGGTGCAAGTAATGATGCAATTGGCAAATGCATTTTCCGGCCCAGAAGGCGTTTTTCAAAAAGGGCTAACCCACATTTTCCCAGTCTTTTCTGGGACCTTCCCGGACACAATGCAGAAAACCGCATCTCTATATCTGTTGTGCTCCAAAATTTCCTCTATTCGGGTGATTTTGTTCTAAATGCCCTGGACTAATAACCTTATTTAACTTTGTACCTAATTACCTTATTCTTTATTGTCATCAATTCTTTTGTTAATAAAAGTTTGGACAAGTATTTTCAACAATCTTCTCCCAATATTTCAAATGTTTTACCATCAAAATATGACCTTTTGCATTCAAAAACAACCTACCAAATGTCAAATCAATTTATCCATCCATTTTAAAGATATCATATTAAAACTTTCAATATTTCATAACTTTAACACCTCGTATTTCGAAAAGTAAATAGGCTAGATCCCTCAATCCTTATATCATTTTGTCAAATTTTACGAGAGGTATCTACATGCAATCGTTGTAAGTGTCATTTGAATACACCCTGTATAATATCACAAGACAACAAATTTTGTCGGCAAAATTTTCGAAAGGTATGAAAGTTTGTTGCTTGGCAATTTCGCGAATCACATTTTGAGAGTTTGGTTCATTTTTAAATCCTGTTGATTCCATTTGGTATGTTTTTGTACCAAATTCCTCTTTTCCAATTTGAATGGAACGTCAAAAAGCCTATTACTTGTGATTTCTGGATTGATATTAATTTTTTCCAATAATTTTATAAATAGACGAGTATAGAACGAAGATCTCTGTTAGTGTTGCATCTTACCAACCACTTGCTACTGGTTAAGGCTTTTGCACATCCTTGCGTGGTCATTGCAAATATAGAATTGTATTGGACACGTCCTGTAAATTCTCCTTTCAAGTCTAATTCCTATTTAGTCCAGTTGGGTTAGCCCAAAAACTATCAAAACATAGATGTGAAAGAAGGCGAGATTTTTGATGGAATCCCTTAAAAATATCATGGTCAATGATAATCCGTTGCCTCCTCCGAAAATATGGCGAAAAACAGGCCCATTTTTTGTTTTGGCTATAAACTGTTATTGTGCAATTAGCACAGCCTAAAAACCGGTGGAGGCAACGGATTATCATTAACCATGATATATTTGAGGGATTCCATCAAAAATCTCGACTATTGCTCTTACATCCACCTTTCATGCTAACCCTACTGGACTAATTGGAAATCATGTACTTTGCAGTTCACTGCTTTGCCTCGCCATGCAAATTCAAAAGAGAATTAGTGAAATATTTTCTTCTGAAAACCGTCAGGGGTGTATTTGTCATGAATTTTTCTATTATTTCCAATCATTCTGTTGCAACAGCTTTCGAGCTTTCGTATCTTTTTTCTTGGTTACCTTGAAGTTGTTTTCGTTTTGAATTAAATTAAATTCTTGATAGTAACTTTCTTGTATATAGCACCTGCGCCGTGGTGTTCTATATGCTTTTGATACTTGACTTTTTGTAGTCCTTGTAGTTCCTCATATTGTAAGCATAATCTTTCATAATTTCTGCTAATTCATCGACCGGAATATGCTTTTCAAGCTTATAATCTTTTATCAATAAAAACTGCGAAATCTGTCGCCAACAGGAAGCTTTGTATATAGAGGTAGAGTTCATAAAATACCCTTCTTGGTGTGCGTCATCGATTGTTAATGTCCTTCTAACACATTACGTTGGAAGAAATGGAAAAAAGGTAGAACGTGTCGCGGGACACACGGTAGGAACTTTAGTTCCTTTTAAGCAAAAGTTATGTAATACATCTGACGTTATAGATAAACAATTTGCATATTCTTTGGTGTTTGAGTAGTAAGCACACCAGACTCTCACGCGGTAGACCCGGGTTCGATTCCCCGCGAGGAATTTTTTTTATTGTTAATTTTATTTTTAAATAATCATTCTGCTTGATATTAATAACGACAACAGGTAGACGTTTGAAATATTTAGCAGAATATTCATTATTATAGATAATGGTACGGTACCATCCATGAGGGAGTCCGACTGGCAACATCTACTTATAACAGCATCGTATATTTAAAAAAGGAAACCGTAGCATTATACAAATTGGACATTCGTTAACCACAAAATTAGTGGAAACATAAAATTGAATTGTTAAATTTTTAATTTGAAGTTATATTACAGTTTATAGAAATTTTTATTTTCTAGATTTTTTCCCAAGTGGGTCGTAGAAAAAATATGCTGCTCGACTCGTGTGGATTGTCCATATCGCACTTGAACGATTGAGCACTCCGCCTACGGCGTCGTGCTCCATCTTTGTCCTCGTGCGATATGGTCATCATATCCACACTAGTTGCACAAACTACAATTTCTTTCAAAATATGCCCTTTTACATTTAAAAACTACCTGCCAAATGTCAAATCAATTTATCCATCCATTTTAAAGTTATCGAATTAAAACATTCAAGTTTTCATAATTTCAACACCCTGTATTTCGAAAAGTAGATAGACCGCTTAATCGCGCAAAAAAATTATGGAAATAATAGTAAAAATTTATCCGAACAAATTCAAGTAGATCACTAGCAATGCGAATACCAGCTTTGCATAGAATTTCAATATAGCATCGGTGGTTCAGTGGTTAGAATGCTCGCATTGCACGCGGGCGGCCCGGGTTCGAATCCGGGCAGGAGCATATTTATTATTATGAATCGTTGCTTCGTAAACGAGAGAGAGACTAAGGAGGCACAAGCACGCAAAAGCAAGGCACATAACGAAGCAATGTAACATAACGTAGCGTAACGTAACGCGTAACGGTCAGATCTTTTGCGTCGCGACCCCTGGTCGCTCAAACATAACCTGGCGTAAAGAACTAAAGTTCCAAAAAGGCAGGTCTATGATTAATCCGAGACAAAATATCACAATAATGAACCATTTAAATGTATTACAAACGTTAACCCTAATCTTCAACTTAAACATTTGATCAGTTGATGTTTAGATTACGCGCAGGCAAGGCTATCAATCGGGAAAAATTACATCGCTCAAAATAGGATGCAAACGTACCTTTCGTAGCGGCATTGCGTCTTACGTCTTTCTCTAATGTCCCTCTGATAGTTCTCGTCAGGTCTGTACTTTGTTGTTTACGGTCAATTATTATTTATGAAAAGTGAATATTAATCTTACTGTTATATTTATTTAAATAATATAAAAATATGCCTATATACACGTAAAAACGTCAGCATTTTAAAAGTTCTCAAGTATTTTCAGTTAGAAAAAGAAGCTGATAATTTTGAATTTCATAGCATTTTCGAAGTTGGCTGAATACGATCCTGGTTATTTTATTTATAAAATTCAAGGTCAGCTTTATGCCAAAATAGCAAATGAAATAAACGACTTACCGAAAACCCCGATATACGTCACAAACGATAACGCACACCAAGAAGGCTATTGAATGTACTATATAAAAGCTTTTGTCAAACGGCATGTGTTCTGGACAATGACCAAAATAATGATGATTCAATAAAAACCATACAAATGGTATTTTAACACGAAATACTTCACAATTAATCTCATTGCTGTTGACCTGTTTAATTGTTGAAAATACGCGTATTTACTATTTTCTTGTTAATTTTCATAATATTTACAATAATTTACTGAAAAAATACCAAAAATACCCAACTGATAGAAACTTTCAGGAAATTATGCATCGTCAATAAACAACACTGATTATTACCATAATTATGTTGATGTATGAAGTTTTAGGAAAATAACGTTCATCTTATTCTTACAGAGGTGACTCTATAAGACGAAAAATACAATCAAGTATTTTAAAACAATTTTTTTCTACGAGCGGGCGGAAAATTTAATTTTCTACACAAATTTTAGTGTGGAAAATTAATTTTCCCGCACCGTGTGGAAATAATTTTCCACCTCAATATATCAAATTAATAGTATATGGTGGTTGCGAAATGCTTCAGTTACCATGTGTAACTAACCAGCTATTTACTTCCATTTTTGTTTGTTTATTGTCAGAAAACTGTCAGTGCATTTCTAAAATATTTTGCTAGTGAATAAGTGAATCATCATTAAACATATGTTTCTAAATAACTATAATCAGATAAAAATATCTCAACTTTTGATTAGTTCTGTTGACTTTCCTCACGCTCGTAGAAAAACTATTGTATCTAAAACTTGCGGAAAATGTTTTTCAACACTCGGCTGCTTCACTCCGAACTCCGCTATGCAATGTTCGGTAAACGGCAGAATCATGCGGAAAAATTCATTTTCCGCACTAGTTAGGTAAATAGCTATTATAAACTCACGAATATTTTAGATCTAATTTTCATTATTTGAAAAAGGTCGTTAAATTTTTAAGTGGTTATTTCACTCTTTTCACTAGATTCAGTTTATTCTGTTTATTCGCGTTTGATTTAACACATTACAGTAAGATAAGTACCTATTACAGCATCATCTCTCGTCCAAGGTGCCTATTCTTGAATTTCAGCGAGAGAAGTAGGCGTGCTTCTCTTGAGCAGATAGAACAGGTATTCTTGAAATAAATTTGGGAGAACGAGCATCTCCCAAAAGAGAAATCTAAGCTAATGAGAAAATTGCAAAAGGGAGTATTTGACTTAGCCTCTAATTGTTTTGTTTTGATTTACTGTGGTTCAAAATTTGGAAGGGATTTTAAATATCATATACTGAAATGAATACTGAAGATTTTAATTCAATGCTGTGGAATATGTTGAGGAGGCGTTAGAAGAAGTGGATATTGGTTAAAAACTTTACCTTTTTCCACTGTTTCTAGACCTCATTTGCTCCGTCAGACATAGCATTTAAAAGGCAGGTCACTTCTTCTCACATTAGTACGCTTATAGGTATAAGTGGCGATTGATTTACCTTTGGACATTTAGGGTCGCGAGTAAACAAAATCTACTGAAGTTTCTTTTTGTTTATGATTCAGCTGTTTACTTTTATCAGTTACATTATTCTTTCTCCATTACTTTCAATAAACTTTTAAAGAATGAAAACTTTTGGTTCATTCAAGCAATCAGTTAGTGATAGTATATTATACACCAAGGTGGTGAAGACTATTATTATTATTGACCGAGCACCAACATTATTTCGCGAGGGACTTTGCCCGGAGCGGAATAAGGTGCGAGACTTATAAATGCCTTCACCACCATGGTGTATATAGAATTTTTCCACTACTAGCCAAATTTAAGACAAAAATTGAAAATAATTCACAAACGTTACCCTGTCGTCTGACTGACAAAAGTACACTGTCAGTTTTCGATATATTATGAACGTACTGGTTACGTCATCAGTCATTTTTGGTTGAGCGCGAATTTTAAACTAATGGCATTTTTATTCAAATAATTTTATCTTGATAGTTAATTTTAACTACTTACTATCGCTGAATTCTCAAAATATTTGAATTTGTCCATTATTGACCTATGTTAATAATAGAAAAAATTTTTAACCACTAATAGAGAAATTCAAATTCTCAGTTGGCTAGAAGAAGCAATAATTGTCAACTTCACAGCTAGTGGGGGAAAAATTATATTATGTATTATTATAACCGACAAAAATCCAAACACAATAATAATTCCTAAAATAACAAATTATGGAGGAACCCTACTTTTATGTTCGGCATTGGATATATCAAATTACATCTATGTAACAAAAACTATTTTGAAGTTAGTTTATATTACTTTCCGTACTACCCTCGTCAATGATAACATTTTAATTTGATAAAACTATACTACGTTAATTTGGCGGAATATAATATTCTCTTCACGTTTGTCTTCTTCATGTTTGTTAGGATTGTAGATTGTGATCAAAATAAATTTCCGAACGAGCTGAACTTGAGTGACCTTTAATTTTTGCAATAAAATCATGTATAATAAATTATTCATGATTTTAAAAATCCCCTTTAATGTAAATAGTCTTCAAATCCATAATTATAATTTATTGGTTTCCAAGCAGCTTTGCTCGTCTACAGTGATGTATTAAGCGGAATAGATTTAAGAAAATACTTCAAAATAGATAAAGTAAGGATCTTCTATCCAGTTTTACCGTATTATAAATGGTTATAATTTTTATGGGAAACGTTGCCTCAAACTTATTATCACATTTTTTTACGACAAAGAGTTACTGTTAAAATATTTTGACCAGGATTTCTAAGTTAAAAACATTAAAACATCTATTTTTTATAGTTTAAGTAAGTAGTTTTAAAACAGTAAAATGTGTTCCAATAAATTTGTTCACCTTGAAACAATCGTAAATAAAAACCCAGAAAGCATAAAATTAAAAAAAAATGCGGTTAGGTGAATGGAAATGTGTAGTAGCTAAGATATTAATTTAAAAAAGGAAAACCCGTTAAATGTAGTGTAAGATATTCTGAAGATAGGTACTTGTTTATCTGCATAAATTAATCTACTGAACTTACGAGGACTGTACACAAGCTACAACTGGAGTACCTTTATAGATTCTAAATTATTTTGAACCTCTTTTGTTGGGGGGAATTGATAACATACCCACTGATCAAGCATTCATCTATAAACACAAGAAAAAACTCTATTCAGATCAGTCGGCTGTGGGAATCGTACCCTCTACTACCCGATTGCAGCTCAGAAGCTTGTCCACTGCACCATCTGTGCTACTATTACGAGAGTGGGCTTGGTTTCTGTTAGTGGTATTTATGTCTATGGCGCCTCAATCCAAATAAGATTACCCCTTGAAGTTTAAATCCTTCCAAATAAATTGATAATCTGTTCCTTTCTATATCCTCAGAACGCACAAACGCAGTCCGACTCTTTCAACAGCCAAATTTTTTCAGGAAATGAGTTTTTGATAGCACCTGTTATTTTGGATTGACAATAGGTGATGATTCCTTCGTGCCTGTTTCTGTTACCTTCCATTATATTACCGCTTTCCCCTTGACGTACTTAAAAAGATATGGAAGATTGAGTATGGTTTTTAGTCCCGCGACTGTAATGCTATGCATCGCATCCGTTATCATCTAACAGGCAAGCCTCTGAAGCTTTAACAGCTTCTGTTCAGCTTCTTTCCTCTGATCTTTTTTTGGTGACCAAATGAGGCCTAATTAGGTAACCATCAGTTTCCCTACGTCACCAAGGTCGTATTTCTATCGCATGTGTGGCTACATTTCTATCGAAAAGTGCATATACTTAAATTTGTGAATTAATCGGTTCTAAAGATAACCCAATCAATAAAAAAACTTTTGTGCCAAAATAATGTATCAGCAATATAGCTTTATTGGGTTTAGACGTCCCTCGATGTAAAAATTTGTGTTGAAATTTTCATAAAGAAGCTTCCAATTATTGACGGTAAAATAGTCACTGCCAGAAATAATGTCATGTTGCCGCGTTGTTTGTGACTTTTCTACTTGTGTACTGTCATCGATTTTTGAGGTTATAGTTACGTGCTTTATAAAATTTTCTTGTGACAAATATTTATAATCAAAACTGTTTTTTTTTTAAACAACAAAGCATTTTCTTCTGTGATTGTTAAAATGTCCAAACAGCTGAATAGCCGATGCAAAGAACTTGGTGGCTTCATTATTAAATTACATGATAACTCCTGATATGTGGAAAAATTGTATACAACATACTGGAAGAGAGATATTTAAATGGTATGAGAGGGAAAGAATATTTGATCGTCCAGAAATTAGTCCGATAGTTATAAATTTTAATAGTGAAGAGAGTGACACTGATGTTGAATCAGATGAAGAAAATGAACAAGAATTTGAATCTGCCTAGTTTCATTTCACAATATGTTGATTTGTTCAATGTTGGTTTTTTTCTTTGAAAATACGTTCATTATTGAACATATTTTATTTTATTGCTTGTATTTTTATTATATTTATTTATTAAAAAATTTGGTAACCCAGTAATAACCTTACCACTTTTATTCTAGAATTCCTCACTTTGTGATATCTATTCATAAATTTAATTAACAAATAACGTAAATGAAAAAGCTCCATACTATATTAAACGAAAACTATCAAACTATCGATAATTTTGTAGTTTTCATTTATAATATTGTGAAATTTTCTACATTTACGTTTTTTGTTTACTTCAGCTATTATTATTTCGTGAACAATACGACAACGCTGCAAATGTTCACAATGATGACGTAAACGCAACTTTATTTGGTTTTTACTTATAGATACTTGACCTCTGGCATAGGTACAGCTACAGGTTGAAGAGGCAATATAGCTGCAAATAAATTGACACGTAAATTCGCAGGTTGTCAATGGTTGGGTGTCATTTACTATAGTCTGTACAGAAAGTATAAGGAGTAATAAACCCTAATTAAGTATGCAAAACCTTTACAGGGAGCACCATGAAATTTTTGATAAATCTCTTACTTTAAATTACATTTCTTCCGTAAATCTAAAAACCAGGTAGATCGACCCCGTATTTGTTTCAGTTGTAGCAAAGTTTAGGGTTTCTTCATTGTTAAAGGATTAGCAGATAAGCAATAACGCAATGCAGTGGTGTGTATTTTGGGAAAAAAATACGTTTTAAATTATAATATAATAAAAAATGAAAAGAAATAATTATTGGAATACATTTATTACTTACATTTTATTCTATATCCGACTCGGAAGACTCGTTGTTGACATTAATAATAATAGGGTCGATTAAATCAT
>CAJUYG010007256.1:0-11113 GCA_910591675.1 Galerucella calmariensis | reverse complement strand
CAATTTTCATTTTATACAAATCTTCTGTTCGACCACCCTCAAGCTATTCCCAAAATTACCGTTACATTATATGAAACAAATCGGATTATCGATAACAACTTTCTAATCAGTTATAGTTTATGTGTTGTCGAAGTCAAAGGTAACTTGTATTGGCTTGTGAACTTTTTCAACTCTTTGTCACTTCTCATTCTTATTCTCTCTATTATTATTGACCGAGCGGAATAGGGTGCGAGGCATATAAATGTCTTCACAATCATGGTGTATAATAGAAAAATAATTAACCTACGTCAATAATGGACAAATTCAAATATATTGAGAATTCAGAGATATTAGTTTAACAAAAACTTGTGCAGCATAATTTTGTGTACCAAGGAGATTGTCTGTAACATATTTGCTGCTTAAAACTACGCATCAGGATAAAATTATTTGGATGACAATGCCATAAGTTCAAAATTCTCGCTCAACCGAAAATGACTGATGACACAACGAGCACGTTCATGATATATCGAAAACTGACAGTGTACTTGTCAGTCAGACGACGGAGTAGATGCCTCTCGTTGTAAGTTTGTGAAATATTTCTAATTTTTGTCTTAAATTTGGCAAGTAGTGGAAGAAATTGTATATACACCATGGTGTTGAAGACAATTATAAACCTCGCACCTTATTCCGCTCGGGGCAAAGCCACTTGCGAAATAATCTTGGTGCTCGGTCAATAATAATAGTCTCCTCCACCTTGGTGTATAATATACTATAACATTATCTCTCTTGTGAATATATTTTTACACTGGTTAGCGATAATAACATTAGCTTCGATGCGGTTGACTGTCAACGTAGTGGCAAAATTTGAGTGAGTGTCGAAATTAAAATCATGCCTTCCACTTAATATTATGTGACTGTTAATTTTTCCGAACCCCGCAAATGTTGAAAATTCTCCCAATAATGCACAAGTTTTTTATTTCGAGAACTGTCCAGATATATACCAAGTACTATGAAGTGGATTGTTTCTCGAATTATTGTGATTGAGTTCTTCGATATAAATTATCTTTTGTTTATTTCCACTGGGAAATATATATTTAAAATCATAGATCGTGAAGGAAGTATAGTCTGCTACTCGGTTAGAATGAAAATTCGTGTTGTTCGCCTTCGGCTCGCGATGGTAGCTTTCCATTTGCATCGAATTTTCATTCTAGCCTTGTTACAGAATATACTATTCATTGACTGTCTTGTTGTAGAGTTTCTTATAAGCGTCAAATAAAGTGGGAAAAAATAGTTGTTAGAGGCAACTGAAACACAGCCTAAACGTTGGAAATCCAAATATTGAAAAAATTGTGGTTCAGTTCCCCATCATAAATTAGGAGAAAGAGCGTCGTTCCAGTTCACTGGGAAAACAAGTTGAATATAATTTTTGAAAGCTGCAGGGAAATAAAATCGAGCTCCAGGCATACCAGTAGCGTCAAAAATATTCTCTAAAACGTTTTATCAGGAAATGTAATGTATGAACCCTCCCTCGTAAACCTTCTCGAGTCAAATCCTATTATGAATAGAGCAAGGTATACCTATATTTTGGAAAGTAGAAGAAGCGAAAACTCGAATTGAAAGTACAACAGTATATCTGTAGAGTGTTGATAATAATTAATTGTGCCACAATGCTCAACTGAAGAATGCGAAAGAATCAGAAATGTAATGAAAACTGGAGAATATAAAAAATTCATTTAATAGCAAATTTGACAATGGCTTTCGTAAAATGAAACAAGATATTTTTCCGCAAATCGCTAGGAAATTTTGACATTCCTGTCAAAATTTCTTGAAGAAAAAGTCAGGACTTCCCTACTGTAAGGAAATGATATTTCCGTACAGTTGTTAGTGTTCTACATAAATGATTGAAAACACATTGCTTATAAGGAATTAATTTTTATATTTTGAAAACATATAGTCTGGGCTTGCGCCTCGACTTAGCAATCTTCACAGTCGTCCAGGAATGTTAAGCTTTTCCTACCCGGTAAACAATGTACTATTCTCTTTATCACCCAAATTGCATGACATTGAATCGATTTATAGAAGTAGTAGTAGATATTAGGTATTTGGCAGTGATAATGAACTGTGTGCACAGGGGAGTTGTGAGTTATGACTATTTCTTTCCGTCATTACTTTTGAAAGGTAATTTTGATTTTTCTCATATTCAAACAAAATGTTTCACTATTATCACTTTATTAAATAATTTACTCAAACTAGAAAAAAATCGGGACTGTTCTTGAAAAATTAGTTCGTTTGGATCATATAGCTAAAAAAGTTCACCCTGTATTTACACATATACATATTATACACAAATAGACAACAAAAAAGGCGTATTCATATTTTTTCCCACACGATTGCTCGATTTTGGGGAATATATTCAAATTTAACTATAGGAGTGCTGTGAAAATGGGACATTGGCATATTTGGGTGAAAAGACACCCATTTTTTGCCCATATGAATAATTTGATTAGGTCGAAAACAACATTTTATTTAATCCACACACTGTCAACTACTACTAATAAATGTGCAGGCAAGCCTTGTCCTGGACAACTCAAGCAAAGGTTCCGGCACTAAGGCCACTGGCGAGCCCATTGTGCCATTCCTGCTACCTAGACATCCATGAAGCCGAGCCCTTCAATAAAGGCCACAACCTTTTTCAATGGATGTCTGCTTGTGTCTCCAGGGGCCATAACAGGGACTTCGAAGATTCGCCTGCGTAGTACAGCCCAGTGTGGACACTCTAAGAGAACATGGACTGACGTTTCGTCAGTCATGCCGCAACCCCTACATAGGGAACTTTCCTCTACTCCTAAGTTGTGGAGGCGTTTCCTCATACAGCAGTGCCTGTTAGGAGTCCTGCTATCTTCCTTAGCCTACTCCTTGGTAGTTCAGTAGCTGCTCTGGCGTGTCCATCAGTCCATCCCTTCAGTAGAAGTTTGGATTGTCTAGGACCCTGCAGAGCATTCCAACGAGCGAGGTGCTGATTCCTCAGCCACTTCTACGTCTCCTCGCGTATTTTTTGTTTTGTTAGGCCCAGGGTCGGGCCCGGGCCGCAGAAAGGAGCTGCCGCCCCTTCCGCAGCCAGTGCATCCGCCATCTCGTTGCCTTCAAAACCAGAGTGGGCTGGAATCCATTCTAGCCGCACCACATTCCGCCTTGCAAGATTAGCAAGTCGTTCTCGACATGCTGGTACCTATACCCACTCAGGGCTTTAATTGCTGCCTGACTGTCGGAGTATATGGTTATGCGTCGATCCACATAACCTCTGTCTAGGTTTATCTGCGCACATTCCAAGATAGCATAAAACACACTGTCAAACCTAAAGGCATATAAATTCAAACAATAATATCAATGTAAACCTAAATTATTCAATATAACTCAATTTGTTGAAATTTTAGTGATAAAAAAATGAGTGTGCTAACTTTTGTTGCCATGCAGAAGTGGTCCATCGGGAGTGCTCGGTTAAACACGGAATGCGTAAACTGATGTGTCGGGGCGGTCTGCGAACGAGTTTGCTTTTGCTAGTTAACCACAAAGCATTAACCTACTAGGTTAATGTCTTGTGTAGTCCACTGCTGCTAGGTAATGACTAAGTAGGTGTCTTTGCTTTACACGGCTTTTGTTTGAAATATGAGCACATCCTGCGGTGAAGAAAGGTATTACTTAATTTACCAAGCTTATACAATTTTCAGGTTTACGTGACTTAAGGATTCTAAGTCAGAATGACTAAAGAATTACGTCCCAAAGGCAAAACCATACACAGATTTTCTTAAGCAGGTTGGGTTATCTTAGTAAAGGAAGGTAAGTTGTCTATTCGAGCAAGTCAATGGATACCGAATTGCTAAATCTGAATTATTTCGAACTCTTCGATCAAAAAATATTTCAATTATGATTTTTCTTGCAAACATTATTAGACTATGAGTACTTGGGGAAAAAAGTGTCGCGATTTGAAACAGCAGCAAACCCATTCAGAACGATGGTTTATCATGCCACCATCGATTCCAGCACTATGGCGTACATTTTCTCTCGTGCAGAAAAGCGCAGTGGAAAACTGAACATTTTATTTTTTACCCCCCCTGAAACCGTGTTATGAAACTGTACGCCGTTTGTAACATTTGATAGTAGAATCATAGGAGATCGGTCGAGAATTTATGTCGTTCAAAAATAATCGTGAGGAAAATCTAGGAAAATTGTTGAAAACTCTTATTTTTCCCCCCTGAAACCGTGATATGAAACTGTACGCCATTTGATACCTTCGATAGTAGAATTATAGGAGATCGGTCCAGACTCTGACGTTCAAAAATAATCGTTCGGAAAATCTGGGGAAATTTTTAAAAACTCTCATTTTCTACCTTCTAAAAAGGTGATTTCAAACTGTACGGCATTTGTTTCTGTAGATTATACAACATATAATTAGAGACACTAGTGCCGTACAAAAAAAGGTGTGTGAAAAGCCGAGGGGGATTGTTTATTTTCCGAGATTTTCCTACTTAAAAAAGGTCATCTGAAACTGTACGGCATCTACCTAGTGCAATAGGTTCCTTTTAGAATGAAATAATGATAAAAAATAATGTACGAAAATAATAGTGTGGAAAGCACGAAAACAACATATTTCCAAAAATTTATCTACGTTTTCAACAATTGTCCAAGATTTTCCTCACGATTATTTTTAAACGGCATAGAGTCTCGACCGATCTACTATGGTCTTACTATCAAATGTAACAAACGGCGTAGTTTCATATCACGGTTTCAGGGGTTGAAAAATTGAATGTTCAGTTTTCCTCTGCGCTTCTCTGCACAAGAGAAAATGTACGCCATATTGCTGGAACTGATGTTGGCATGATCGTTCTGAATGTGTTTGCTGCTGTTTCAAATCGCGACACTTTTTTCCCCATAGGCTCAAAGTCTATATATTTTTCATAATTAGAAGTATCTGCTTAATTTAAAATAATATCAATGATCTATTCAATTCCGACTCGATTTTCAAAAGCTACATACTGTTTTGAATAATACTATTCCTGAGTAACAATATTGTAGGCACTAAATTCCTAGAAATTACAGCACCGTACATAAACTAGACTAGTGGAACATCTCACCCTTCGGCTCCTTCATGTCGATGCTATAAACTTAAACCACTGTCGCTGTTACAAGGGTCGTACATTCATAGTTTGTTGATTTATAGATTGAGTGTTTGTACGGGGACCGGTGAATAGGTACCTTCCAAAGGGACATTTTTTTAAACATGTCTTCTTTTGGTAAGTAGCCACAAAGCACTAAGTACCTACTACACTAGAAGCTCAACTGAATCGTTCACAAAACATTCCATTGAAATAAAACAGGAAGTAGCGGCAATGAACATGTAATAAAGATAACAGACAGTTTCTCACAGATTTTTCAATATCAACAACTTTATATGAGGTTCCCTAGTATAAAAATTTGGATATTCTTTCAAGACACTATTACTGTACATAAACTATTTTACCTTCTGGGCTAGTGAGATTTGGATAGTCATAGGTAAAAACTTTTGAAGGTGTTTTTGGAGTAAAAAAGGAGAAAATAATATAATTGAGAGTTTTTGCCGAGCCCTTCTTAATGTCTGATAACACTCCATTAATATCGGTCATGCAATTTTTCAAATGCGCTACTAAATTGTATGGGATAGGATATTCAGAATTGCCCCAGCAATGTCTAATTTAACCAAATGAATTTTCAAGGCAGTTCTGCCTGAGATTTCTGGTCAAAACAAATGTATATTGCTTAGTTTCCAAAGAGCTCTTGATGATTTCATGACTTCCATCCAGATATGAATTCCAATCGGTTTGTAACGCATTCATCCTCGTAAGTATTTATCTTTGAATTTTGCATCGAAATTTAAATTTTCTCCAAAAGTTTAATTTGTTTTTGGATTTCCAAAAAGGCATTATAATTATTTTAATGGGAAGAATTCAGTGAATCAAAGAGTTTATATTCATTTGTTTAATGATATTTGCTGCTATTTTTGCTTCTATTGGCAATATATCAGGATAAATATAGATTATGCAAAGCAACAGATACTTGAGACGCAAATTTCACTTTTATGTTGAATAAATCTGTCGTCTAGAAAATGCTAATTGCAAATCCTTATTGTGTTGTTACATTGCTTTGCAGTTAAATTTGCATATTTATGTGTACCGATGGAGCTAAAAGCATTTTTCCGAAAGTTACATCTAAAACATTCACAATACAACATTAATAAATGGAATAATTGCATGAAAACTGTAAGCACTATGAGTATATTTTCAATTTCTCACCTTGGGAAATCGAAAAAAAAACAGACATCTAATTCTCTTCTACTCTTGCAATTATCTTCAGGACCCCCATTTCTATTAATTTAAATTTAACTATTGGAAAATATTGTTCTCACAATATCACACAACGCAACACAAAACTACAGCCTATATAATACGTATTCAGCGGAATATGTAGACAACTGGTATACCCGAAACCCCAACGTGGATAAGCCTTTTGTTGACGGGGCAAGGAGGAAACGTTTGGGGGCATGCCTTAGTTGGACTTCTTGTCTTTGTTAATGTTTGGTGACTACAGTGACGTTGAAGCGTAATTATGGGTCGTCCAGTGACGTACGAAAAATGTAAAAAATAATATGAATAAAATCGCATCGTTAACAAAACACAATGATTTACGTTTATCAAAGGAATAAAACAGTCGTGATGAAGCACTTATAGTGATATGGTTCATTCAATAGCCTTTTTGGTGTGCGTCATCGATTGTTAATGTCCGTCTATTACGAAGGAAGAAATGGATAAAAGGCAGGTCCGTGATTAATGTTAATTAAAATATCACAGTAGTGAACCGTTTAAATGTACTACAAAAATTTGATTGGTTGAGGTTTACATTACGCGCAAGCGCAACTTATCAATCGGGTATTCAAAATACTGTGAAGGCGTTCCTTTCGTAGCGGCAATGTCTTACGTTTTTTTCTACTGCCCCACCGACAGATCTCGTCAGGTCTGTACTTTGCTGTTTACGGTCAATTATTATCCATGAGGGGGGTTATAATTATTTAGATAATACAAAAATATGCCTAAATACACGGAAAAACATCAGCTTTTTGGAACTTCTCAAGTATTTTCAGTTAGAAAAAGAAGCTGGTGATTTTTAATTCCATAGCCTTTTCGAGTTTAGCTGAATACGATCCTGATGATTTTATTCATAAAACTCAAGGTTAGCTGTATGTCAAAACAGCAAACACCAAGAAGGCTATCGAATGTACCATATATTATACAGTATCACTTTTGCTCTCATAATACTCACGATGAAAAGATGCTGACGTCATTCTCAGTTAGTTGTCTGCTAAGCAAAATCAATATAACTTCACCATTAATACAAATGATACTTAATGGCCAGGGAAATTCACAGCTCACGGGTTGGCAGAACTTCAAGACGTTGTCGTATCAATTGAAAAAACTCAACAGTCTTAATACAATTGAGATTGTCGATGCGATACAAATGGTAATTATCCATAAAACCACAAACTAAAACATCAAATGACGTTTTCGGATTGTTAAAATAACAATACAAAACGTAGAAATAGCGTGATACGCATCCTGAAACTCAAACGGCGCGCGCGGTATACCTTTACCTTTTTCACCTGACGGACGTTGTTCTACTGAACACATGACTGACCAATGTTTTGATGTTTAATACATAATTCTAAACCCTCAGACAAAATTTGAAGTTTAAGAAACGAATTGCACTTAATATAAATATTTATCATACGTCTATCCGGATTGACTGACCAGGTCTGTTCTAATATATGACTGACTGACCAACACAGCTTTTATTTTATACAATAGAGAAGTTGTATAACAATTTTCAGCTTTAAGAGATTCATTTTGTAATATCGCACCTGAGCCACCTGTTCTACGGCACGCTTGACTGACCGGAGCATGTTTGTGTACCCATCGGCTACAACGATTTAACAAAAAACCAGCCTTAAGAAGTTGAAACAGTTTTATTGGCTCTGGTTCTCCGGCTATTAGGATTAGCATGTCTCGAAGATATTGCAATTTATAAGGGTGAAATTCATTAAGCTTCAAAACTTTGTATCGGCTCATGTGATAGTCCTGTCATTGCAGAGTCGTGACCATTAGGTTGGGTTTGAAATTGGCATTTCGTCTTGAGGCAGTGGTTTATACCAAATATGGATAAATCCGCCAAAAATGCTATAACTTGCGAAAGCGCGGCGGAAGGTTACAATACATGCCTACTTTGCCGCCGTCCTGAGGGCCCCAACCTAAACTGAAACCCACCACCTTGACTTCCCACAGAAAATAGGACTGAATAAATTACAATCTCTGGGATGTTCCTTAGGAACTAATAAGTATTAAAAGGCAATACAATAGATGTTTTAGTGAATATCACCTCATTATACATATTATATAGTTGCCCAATATGAAGTTGTGCCAAAAAATATCAGTTTTGGCATATCCTAAAAGATCCCAAGGGAAAATGAGGTATATAGTTGAAGATAAATCTACCAATGTCGATTTTGACAATTGAGAATGACAAAGGAAAAATGTTTTAATGACTGGTTAAGTTGAAATAAAAGTAAATGTAATTCCAATTACATGAATCAGCTAAAATAAAGAACGGTTTTGTTTTCCAATAAGCATGTATACGATACCCAGACCACTTAAGTGGAAGGAAGAATACAAAAATTTTGTTTTGGTGCTGGAAAGCTCTTCGCGTTTTCTGGAATTCCCTAGCAATTCACTTCTCTTTTGAAGTTGAACTCAGGCCACCATCTCGTTTATTTCTCTCGCACTCACTTGTTTTTTCAATTTGGTGATCCATATTATACTTGTATTCACCTGCTTTGAATAAATTCTTGTCAGTCCTGAAATCATTTGATAGTATTTATTGTTTCTCTAACCTTCTCCTATATGGAATTAGGTATGTTCCTTGATATGTTCATTGTACAGCACCCAAAGGTGGAAGAAATTGAAGTTTAGCGGTTCAGTATATTGGCATTGAGGGAGTTGTATAAAACTACTGATTTATGGACATAAACATGTTTGTCATAAATCATCTATCTTTCCTTCTGAATAACTGTAACTAAAAACTGATGAAAAGCTCTTCAGAAGTCAAAGTAATGGAAGTTTGCTATGAAATATTTCATTCCGTTGTTTCAATTACACACCCACTTTTATTGAGGTTAATATGGAAAAGTATTAAACATTTATCGACAACACCTCTGGATTGATCCAATTTTATTACAATTTAAAAAATATGATTGTGAAGACAACATACTCTAAATCAAATCTCACCTAGTTTTCATATAAGAACTTTCACCTCCCATCCATCATTTTCCATCATCAAGCTTCCTTTTCCATTTTCCATCTTTCGTAATCAATCCTCCATCTTGAATCTTCCATTTCACAACTTTAATCTCTTTAATTTCCTATCTCATTTCTCTCACTACCATTTATACTAATCGGCTCCATTAAAAGCTAAATTTGTCAAGAAAAAATATGAATAGGTGTGAGTCACAATATAGAGGATTGCGATCACTACAAACCTAACGGCATTAGTGTGAGGAAGCCCAATTACTCACTTGTCATGAGATAACGAAGGAACTTCATCGAGATAAAAGCTTAGACATATTATATAGGTCATATTTTGGAAATATACTCAAATATACAAGGCTAGCCTTATTGCCAGGATGAACCTAACTCACCTTTTTTTAAATGGAACACACTGTATGTAATGATTTACCTAATATAAATCAGTGATTGATCAGCCTAGAATATTTTGTAGTTTTTTTTTTCATTATTTTTGTTTGAAGATTTCCACCGTCAAATTAATAAAAAATTGTAAGTAATATTTGGCTGAAAGTATCATCAATAACTCACAAATTAGGGCAATTAGGTATAGGAAATAATGCTCAAGAAATAATAAAGGGCCATGCAATACCATTTTATTACGAAACTTACATACTTAAATACAGGGTGCTCCACTTAAGAAAATCCAATAAATGATCATTCCGAGTTATGACTAATCCTGTATATAAAAACTAATACCGTGCTATGTTAATAATTTTGGACGATAGTGGACTATATAAAAAATCGTCTGAACGTAAATAGATTCCTTGATATCAAATCTATACAATCGTACAGGCTGTTGATAGTGTTGATGTTACTAGGAAAGTAATAAAAGTAAAATTAAGTGCTTATATCTTTTAAATTGTCCAGTATAACATAAGAAAAGCCCATATCACAGAAACAAGAAAATCGAGAGGAATGAAAAAATGTGGTAATATATAGAGTGTTCCATTTAAAAAAATGTAATTTTGGTTAATCCTGCGAAAATGGGTGGCCTTGTATATTTGAATATATTTTCAAAATATGGTACTGAATATGACATCTTTCATCTTAGTAAAATTTTGTCGTATCTCTCATGACGAGTGAGTAATTGGACTTCCTCGCACCAATGCCGAACCCAGTAGAGTAATGCGATCCTGATAGACCCGCTCACTACAAACCTAACCTGATCCCTCTCCAGTAGAAATTTAATGAACTCTGAGATGTTTTGACTGTTAAATAAATATGTATTAAATATTATCTTGAGCGAACCTTTTAACCATAGTCTTCTTATGACTCCTGCAACGACTTAGACCAGAATATCTTCCACTCATTCACCTTTTTCGTATAATCCAATACGTTTTGATGAAAATGATGAATCTTGGTAGTGATTGGACGGTTAATGTTCATTTATTATCTCAGCTTTGTTTTTATCATGTGAGTTGCATTGGAGAGTCCCACAACAACGCAACGTTCTAAAATTTATTATGAAAATGTACTATGAAGTTTTGGAAAATTCCATATAATTATAAATCATTGTTCCAAATTTTTGAAATCTTCTATAAATCCCATACAAACATTTCATGAAAAATGCACATTCTATGGCAATTTGGAACACTCCGTGAAATTCTGAGAATTTCAAAAAATTCTGTAATGCTCAATTGAATTTCAAACCACTTAGCAGTATTCTATGAAACTTTCATTTTATCGGAAGTAAAGACTTACTGTGTATATGG
>CAJUYG010007255.1:0-11113 GCA_910591675.1 Galerucella calmariensis | reverse complement strand
TTGCAATTTATCTTGCCTTATTATTTTAAATAAATAATAGGTAACACCAAGAGTGCGTTTTCAGAAAATGAACTCACATTGGGCGCGTTCAGCCACGCTAGCGCAAAGTTAGCGCTAGCAGCGGCGCTTTGTGGAAGCGCTCGAAGGTGGCTGAACGTGTATGCTTTGATACTATATATATCAAACATCACATAGCCCTTACATTCATTTTATAAATATGAAGTTTTATATTATCTCTTCAATGGAAAACCTCATTACTTATTTAATGTTAAAAGAACTGGAGGATGAAAATAATATTATGGATAATATAGTGGAATTGATTCCACCTCTAATTGGTATATTGGTATATAGGTATATTTCCACTCAATATTTTCCCCTCAATATTAAATTCTACAGTTTTATACGTTTCGATATTCTCCGCCATGATTAAACATCAATAAAAATCAAACAACAGAAATTTTAAGGTTGAATTGTTGTTTGTCGTTGACATCATAAGGTATTATTATTATTTCTTCCTGGGTTGACGTTGACATAATGAACCGCTGACCAGCTTAGCGTAAAATAAATTCGCTGGAAAAAATGGCGAACGCTAGAGCTAGCGCTGTCACTTAGCTGTCAAATTTGCCCTTTGCTTACTCAGCGCTTGCCTAGCGCTAGCGTGGCTGAACGCGCCCATTGTTAGTTGCTCGCCAGTCCATAAACTGCCGGTATACATTTTCATATCTTCCTTTTGACTTTTCTGGCAATATGTTGTCAGTAGTGTCCGCGGCTTATTGTATAATATTGGGTGGTGTGCTACTTAGTTCGTTTTCACTATTTGATGAGCTTATTTTAATCATTTGTCTTTAAAACAAATGTACATTCACTCTAACTGCTAGTGACAGCGAGTCTTATTAATTATTAAACGTCAAAACAACCTCTACTAACTCGTTTCCATGGTTACTCGAAACCATTGACTGACTAGGCTTGGGTAATAAATTGTTGTTTTTCTAGAACTGAAGCGTCCAACGAAAAATTGATGAAATGTCAGCAAATCGTTTCTGTCAAAGTTTTAGTAAGTAACGAGTAATTTCATAGTTGTTTTCTACAAATACATATTTATAGGCTTTTATTCCTGTATACCTATTAGAAACAGCAATAAAAAAAATTACATATTTCTTCAATTCATATTTCAATTCTGATAAAAAGCCCATTAGCGAGAAATTCGGAATTATGAAATATGATCAGTTCATTTCTCTCAAAGTTTTTGCAATATATGCATGTATTAAACGTGAACGATATGTTGTCATAGAAAAAGTATAGTATGCATCTCGCAACAAAATGGCCATTTTGCACTTGTATGAATTTAATTCAAATTTAAATTTCATCCTCGTGCAAAATGGGCATCATTTTGTGCTCATTGCATAATATACTATTTTGAATGAAGTTCCTGATGTGCAGTATTTTTTTCTGGCTACCGTTTAATAAATAAATGCTACTTATTATTCATGCGTTCAATTTTTGATAATGAAGTTGTTCGTAGAAAAAGTATAGTACACAACTAGAGTTGTAAGCTTATCACATGCTTATATAATTACCACACTCGCCGCTACGTGATTAGGGTTAACGTTTGTAATAAATTCAAACGGCTCATTATTGTGATATTTTGATAAGGATTAATCACAGACCTGCCTTTTTTTCATTTCTTTCTTCGTAATGTGTTAGAAGGACATAACAATCGATGACGCACACGAAGAAGGGTATTATTTCAACTATACTAGGGTTTGTATTGCGTTATTTGCAGAAAGTTCTACTTCAGAATCCACACTTTCATAGTCGGAGCTCATGTCGATAAAATTATACCAAACTGAAGTGAATGCGTCAAAATTGACAGTTCGCAAAATAAATCAACAATGAGCGCAACGCTTGCTTGTTACATGATTCTAATATCATCAATTTCAGGAATATTGACTAATTTTCAGTAAATAATTAACATTATTGGTAGTAGGTAAAATATTGTACTATATTCGTATTGTAAATTCATATCACGATATTCAATGGGTTATCAAACTCGGCCTAACAGCCTTGTTTGACAAATTTCCCATCTCATTTGGTAATATGAATCTTTACGACACTTATATCGTAAATATCTATTACAACACATTTGAACATTTCAAATATTATATTTCTACTAGCTGATCCGGCCACGCGTTGTTGTGGCTAACGTTTTTGTTATATTACATTGTTACTATTTAAGGGGAACGGTAGGAGAACATAAGACATGGGCACCATCATGCTTTTTTAAATAGATGCCATTTTTTTAAATCATGGCGACCTTCATGATTGATTTTCTACTACCGTTACCCCTTATTACAATGAAATTATTATTTACGAACGAAGACGAAAACGTTAAAGCTGGTATAAAAATTTACTGGTTTGGGATTTGTATGGGAAGGACTTTGAACACAATTGATAAAAAAATTTGTACAGTTGATGTAGAGTAAAAATCAATACAAAAGAATTGAATTTAAAATTCATTATTTTTTTCATTCAAGTTTGTAACAAAGGAGTATATTACAAAGTTTTCAGTGATATGTGACATGTGACAGTTGAACTTATAAATGAGGTAGTGAGGGCGGATAGTTTAAAATCTTCTAACAATAACATTTATTGCTTTGAATTATAAATACTTTTAATTTCAATTTAATTCAGCACTAATCGGTGCACAATATTTTTGGTTAACCTGTCTTTCGCTAACACAAATAGGTTCCAGAGTTTTCCTACACGTGAACATGCAACATATAGCTGCCCATGAGAAAAACATGGATTTTCCAAATCTAAACCACAAATGGACATTGTTTGGCCTTGAGACTCATTCATAGACATGACAAAAGCTAAACGAATTGGAAACTGTAAACTTCTGAAGGGTATGGTAGAATCTGACGGTATCATTGGAATACGTGGCAACAGTAATACTCACATGTATATAGTTCAATTAGAATTTTGAGCAACGAAGCAATAATAATTAAAAAGCAGGAATAATTTCACTGTATTACATCCACTATAATATGAATTTAATTTATACTTCAGTCTAAGTAACACGTGGCCGCCTATACTAACACCAAGAATTAAAAAAAGTAAAATTCACTGTATTTTGTTTACTACAAAATGAATTTAACCTATACTTTAATATATATTACGGCAAGTATACCTAATATTATAAACACAGTAACTACCACCAGCCTTTTCTCAAATGAATAAATAAAAGATAGGAATAAGAACGAACATTTATTTTAAAAGTTGTAAGTCTTGCGGGCTAGGGAGAGCATGAGATGAACTCAGTTCCATTTAAATTACTAGATTTTATGGTGATAAAGGTTAACACGTTAAGTATGATACAATGGGAGTAAAAAATAATGAAATACAAGGAGAGTCTAGGCTAGGTACGTCTGCCTCTTTCGAGTTATAATCATTGAATGCCGCACGCTGCACGCTGCTACGAAGCCTTTTGGTGCAGGAACCATTATTTGTGGTTAACCGTTCGTCTGAAGTTGGTTCGGTTTGAGCAACGTGGACCTTGAAAAGTGAAAGAATGCTGAGTTGTGGTTTTGTGAAAAAAACTAACTCTAACATCTAAGTTCGTGGAAGAACGAGTCTGACTTTGTACTGAGCTTACAACTAATTTTTCTTCATTAAACATTCTTTTTAAAGAATTATGAATATATTATTATATTAAATGAATATTGAATATTTTAGTTTCTTTATACGAGAGATCAGTCGGGTATAGTCTATTTCTTCGATAAATAATTTAAATTAGTTAATTTTGAGCCACTTGTAATGTAATGAGTATTGTTTTAAAGGCTGCTCCCCATGCTGGTATGCAATATGAAATGACAGATTCTGCAAGAGAGGTATACAAATTCAATAATGAAATTTATCAATCAAAGAACGTAAGCGCTTAGCAACATAGCTAATATACTCAGTCCACTTTAAGTGTTGATCAAGTAAGATGCCGAGATATTTTATTGGCTTTGTTTTTTCAATCAGATGACAGTTACAAGCTTGGTGGTTGTTACAATTTGCTTCATGTAATTTAATAATGAAATCATTTGGTTGATCGTGTTCAGTTGTAGAAGAAGTTATGAATTTAGTTTTGATGATATTTCAAGACAACCTATATTATTATTCAACCACATACACACTTAATTTAATTCAGTCTCAGCAATACATTCAGTTTCTTCCCACGTAGGACCCGTGAAAATAATCGCAGTGTCGTCTGCGTAACATGTTAAATGACCCTTGAAATTATTATTTTAGTTATGCCGTTAATATAAATGAGAAAGAGTATTGGGCCCAAAACTGTGTCTTGTGGTTCTCCAGTTGAAACTTCAGACTCATAACTTAGTTCATAACTTAGTTCATTTTCAATTTTGACTTTTTGAGTCCTCCCGGTTAAATAACATGTCATCAAATCTAAAGCTGTGCATCTAATTCCATATTCATTCAATTTTTGAATAAGTAATGATTTACAGTATCAAAGGCTTTAGCTTGATCTAAAAATATTGCCAGTGTTTTTTCAGAATTATTATCGATGGCCTTTCAGCAGTATTAACAAAATCTAATATGGCATTTTCGGTGTTACTATTTTTTATAAATCCGAATTTTCTTTTTGTTATCATATGATTGCTGTCTAAAAATTCAATCAATCTGTTTTTCATACTGTGTTCCAATTCAATAAAAATTTAAATAAATTCCATCAAAAATAGATCGAGAAAAATGTTTGTTAATAAAAGATTTGTACATATTTTTGAAAACATTTATTGGTTAAAAACACAAATATAACCGGAAGTATTAATATTCAAAACATAAAAATATTTGTTTTCAGTTAAAAATATCAATGAACAAGTAAAATACGGAACATTTGAAAAAACACATTTAAGTGGTACATTTAAGAAGATAACTTCTCAAATTGAATATAATAATCATAGATGTCAAAATGGGCCTAGTAAGTTAATCAGATAAAAGAAATTAGAAGCCAGTGTGTTTAAGTGGGTGGTGGAGAAGTATTTGATTAAGAAGTATTTTCATTCTGCAAATAGTTTTTGTTATGTCAGAGATCTTGAAATTTAAATTTTCAATCCCACTGTTCCCATATAAGTATATTTTATTGATATGTGTAATAACTGATAGACTATTTGGTTTGTACAAATTGAGTCAATTAATACAACACTCCCCTTTGCTTATAGTTGAAATCTAAGAGTTTATTTGATTTAGAACTTGAAATGAGTTAAGTTCTCACATCGACTATTGTTATATGGTAACTATATGAATTTCTCTTGGCAAAATACAAAGTATATCCCTTTAAAAAAAAATGTTCCCCCTTCATTAATAGACTACTGGGCTGGAGATTTGTAATCCTGTGATATCACATTATTTATTGCTTTTCTTCAAACTACTACTGTTGAAAATCTCTTACCGTTACAAAAAAAGGAAACTAAATTATATTCGAATAAATACTTACAGTAATCGATTAAGTTTCTTCATATACTCTCTATACAAAATAAAGTCCAACCCAATTAGTTTTTCTGCATAAAGCCAAAACTGCCGCGAAATTTTTTTAAGAAAATTTTCCCCCAAACTGTCTAGGCTATAGTTGCTTTGTTTTTCTGATAATTTTGATAAATTAAATTATTAGAATCTTCCTGATCTTGTAATAATTCCTGTTGCTTATTCAATAATTTTCTTTCTTTAGGAAATATCCTGAGCTCTTTATTAATGTGAAACTTTATATGTTATTATACGAACCTCTTACTGTTTTAAATAAGTGTGACAAATATAATCAATTGCTTTCAATGTTAAGGAAAACGTGTTGATTTATTAAGAAGATTGTGGAAGTACAAAATAGTTATTATTATTAAAGTAACTATTTCACGTAATGTTGGCCAAAAAAAAAAACAGAAACAGAGGTATATTTTTATCATTTTACGTCCAGCTGGACAAATTTCCACATAAGCGATACTATAGACAAAGTTTTTGTTAGGTTGACTTGGTCGGCATACTTTACTCTGTCTTTCGACCCTTTGGCTACTTTCGCGCCATCTGCTATTTACTGCTTACCTCACCACTGGACACTTTTCGAGATTTTTGCTCCACAAGTTTGTGCCCCTTATATACAGGGTGTCTCAGACTAATTTATCCAGCCTATATCTCTTAAACGAATGAAGATTTTCGAATGGGACAAAAACTGATCCATTCCATTTCTAATACACTTCAATATGGCGTAGAAAAAATCATCCCCTAAATATTCATCCCTTAGTTACAACCACCAACTTTAAATTTTTTAATAGCACCCAGTACATTTTTATTTAATTTTGGATGTGGCCTTCCATCGTCTATTCAATTAATTTTTCGAAAATAAAATGGGTTCGTGATTAATCAATAAAATATTAGTTAATTTTTTTATTTTTGTTAAATTAATCAAAAAAGCCTCAAAGCTTAAAGACACTATAAAAATAAATGTAATAAAAATTAAATGAAAATAACAATTATTAACTAATTAATATTATTTACATTAGATGTTCGAATTGTAGTCCACCTGATGCTACAACATACATTTCGAATCGTGCTAGAAGAGTTCTTGTACATGTGGCTTGAATCATTGCAAGAGTAATTTGTCAAACTGCTTGACTTATTTTTCTTCTAATTCGTCTACATTTTGCGGCTTTGATTGATAAACAATATCTTCACTTCCCTGAAGAAAGAGTCAAGAGGTGACAAATCAGGTGAACGTGCCACCTACATAATTTCTGGAGAGCTGTTTGCTATCTAGTGGTTATCGAAACGGTTTTGTAGGTAGTCGCTAACGATTCTCGCATTGTGTGGAGTAGCTCCGTGCTGTTGCCATCACATTTCTTGACGTTTATTAAGAGGAATATCTTCTTGCAAATCGGGTAGTATGTTTTCTAAAAAATCGAAATATCGAACACCTGTTGGAGTGCCGTTAAAAAAGAAGGACCTAGAACACGGCCATTAAATAAACCGCACCACACATTTATATCTCAAATATTTTGAAATCATCATCCAATGTGGGTTCACTGAAGACCAATAATTTGAATTGTGACGGTTGACTACACCATTATTGTGATAGCAAGCCTTATCGCTCCACAATATTTTTTATAAAAAAGTGGACCACGATTTATTTTCAACATCATTCTTGCAATAAAATCAAGACGTCCTTAGCCATCACCAGGCTGTAATCCTTGTACTAGGTGCACTTTAAAAGGATGGTAATTAAAATCTTGTGAAATTCTATGAACTGAACTTCTTGAAATACCACTTTCATTAGCGAGAGTTTTAATAGTTACCTTGGGATTATAAAATTTAAATATGCTATTACATTAATAAGATTTTTTGTAGCACGTTTATTATTTGGAATATCACCCTCCTGTATTAAAAATCCAATACTAAGCGGGATCTTATCACAATAAGATAACTATCCATAAGATGCCGCTTACTATCGATAAGATCCCGCTAGCTATCGAAACTGTAGTAACGAGTGTTGAAATTACGCATTTGTCATTGTGACATATACCAAATTTTAAATTTCGTTGAAATGTCCCGATTTGGACAAGATTATTTAAGTTCTATTCAAGAAAAAGTGACCGGAAGTAAACCCAAAAATACAATACTTTCATTTCTTCTACTCGAGAAATATTCTACCGAATTACACTCGTGCATCAAAATAGACCTGATAATTTTTTATTCAAGCATGTTGTCAGTAAAAACTGCATTCGGTTATTTTCATATTTTGTTAAAAGAGCCCTCCTCCTTCGGAGTCGGGCTCTTTCGACAAAATATGAAGATAAACTCATGCAGTTATTGGACAACATGCTTTTATAAAAAATTATCGGTAATTTTGATGCACGAGTAGTTTTAATGAACATAATATTAATTACGTAATTATTATTTCATTAATTTTTTTCATTTAATTTCTACTACATTTATTTTTATAGTTCCTTCAAGCTTTGAGGCTTTTTTGATTAATTTAACAAAAATAAACTGATATTTTCTTGATTACTTACTAACTGATTTTATTTTTTTAAATTTGTTGAATAGACGATGGAAGACCACATCCAAAATTATAAAAAATGTACAGGGTGCTATTAAGAAATTTAAAGTTAGGGTTTGTAACTGAGGGATGAATATTTAGGGGATGCTTTTTTCCACGCCATATTCAAGTGTATTAGAAATGGAATTGATCATTTTTGTCCCGTCCCATTTGTCCTATTCGTTCAAGAGATTTAGCCTGGATAAATTGTATTTGTCACTGTCAGTGTCATTGTTAATGAATTTTTGAATGGTCAATATAATACGGGGGCATACGAAAAGTTGGAGGAAAGGCAGTTGTAAACAACGATTAAATAACAATGGTATGTATCCTAATATCAAAGGCAAAACATAATGATTGAAATAGTAGTTTACCTAACTGGTGCGGAAAGTGATACTTCTCCGCAAGCTATTGCGTGAAAACAAGTCACTTTAAACACGTGTTAGGTACACTATTTTTTCTACCAGCAAGCGGAAAAAGCCCAAAAATTGACATAAAGGAACATATATTGTTAAATACATGTCAACAAATTAATTATTATTTGACATCCATTTGATTAGGTTTACACCAGGGCCATTGGAAAATTGTTGAAAAAAAATTTTGTGAAAAATTATAGCAGAATTCTAATGAGTTTCTTAATTTTCAGTCATTTGATAAACTACAACCATACAAATACATATTTTAAATACTCAATTATCAGCCTAGGTACTACCCAAAAACTTAACAAATTCACTTTTCGCACTAGTGCGGAAAAGTGACTCTTTCCACACTGAAAAGAGTGCGGAAAAGTGGATCTTTCCGCACGCTAGTAGAAAAAGAGATTAACCAGACCTTTTAAATGAGGTATGACTTGATACCTAAAGCCTGGCTCAGACGACTCGTGTACTTGGCGAATAATCGTTATTACTTGTATATACTTGGCACGTCGTGTGAATGGGTTACTTGTACAATTAATTATCACTCGTTGGCTTTCCATTTCGGGTCGTTAAAAATGATCCGAGTTAAAGAGATCACGATTATTCGTACGCTTGCCAAGTACATACTTGTAGAGGCTCTCAGACGGAATGAACAAATAATTTGCTTTTACTAGTGCTACTATTTATTTATATTATTATTATATTATATTATATTATATATTATTATATTATATTTATTTATTTTATAGTTTTCAAAGACTACAGACATTTTTTATTGTTCTTCTTTGATTGAAATGAAGTGGACAAATGAGATTGTGTTGGAATTTCTTGTTTTTCATGAAGATGAGCCGGTCATTTAGATGGCCAAACATAACCGCAATCCATAATGGCAGCCGCACTGCGCTCTATTCATTTGTACATTACATCAAGTTTTTTTATTTAGCCAAATGCTCGCGCTCGCGTACTTGTAAACTGTACACGTAGTGTGAGCGCCCTGCTTGCCACCGCAATTCGCAAAGCTCATATACTTGCCAATACACAAATAATTGTGTATTCGACAACTACACGTGTCATCTGATCCCGGCTTAACACAGTGAATATATACCACACTCTCCACGAAGTAATGAGTCTAAAACAATTAATTTCAAAAGCTGAACTTTAAGACATACGCACAACGCTATTACATATGCGACAAAATACATCGAAATGTGATGAAGAAATTGACAGCATTTTTTATTTTAAATACCTATTATGTAGAGAATATAGAATTCTCATGTTTTCTGCAGAAGATTTTTTCATATCGAAAGCGTTAAATTTGTGTACTCAAAACCGTATTCAGGCAGCTGACAGCATAGCATGGCAAGTGCCAGATTCTTGACTGAGGGATTAGAAGAGATATTTTGTATTCATCTTTTATTGGTTGAGAACTTTGAACAAAAGTATCATTTATTTTGGTATGTTTTTTAAATTACTATAAGAAAAGTATATTAAATTATAAGTGGATATTAAGGTCTTTAAAACACGCGCGATTTTTCGAGCACGGCGGCGAAGCCAGAGTGCTCGAAATAGTGCAAGTGTTTTAGAGACCAGTTATCCACGAATACTTTACGCTATTTTTTTTTCATTGGTGTACTTTGAAATTATAAATACTGGTATTATATCTATTACTACTACAACAAGAGAACTAATCATGTAAAATGGTTGAATTTTGATGCTACGTACCTATACCCTGCGTTGTTATGGAAATTAGAAAAACATAGACCAATTTGCATTTTGCCTCCAAGATTCAATAATTTAAATACCATTTTCTCCGATTTGGAGAATCGAAATATTAATATCTCAAACAATACCAACTGTACTTTCCATTTTCATTTATAAAATTGAAATAGTTAAATATTGTTCGAATAAAGGTTTTGACGTTACAAAGTACTCCTGTCAGATCAATAATATAAAAATTGTCATGATTTAGACCATTTAGACTTCGTTTCTCGAGTTGTTGATGTTGCCATGGTAACTTTAAAAAACGCGCGATTATGAAAGTTCGATTTAAACACGCTGAGGCGTGCTTCACATAGATAAAATGTTTCACCAATAAAAAAACATATTACAACCAATTGGGAGTACCTACTACTACGCTAAGTTCGCCAAAACATCCAATAGTGAATATTTCCTTTTGCACCAACTAAGATTTTCCATAAAACTTTTGAATTTAGAAAAAAATATGCCTTGATCATATATTGACATGTTTAAGAATGAATCATGGTCATTTTCATAGACTATGATCCCATGGGGAAAAAAGTGTCGCGATTTGACACAGCAGCAAACCCATTCAGAACGATAGTTTATCATGCCACCATCAGTTCCAGCACTATGGCGTACATTTTCTCTTGTGCCAAAAGCGCAGTGGAAAACTGAACATTTCATTTTTCACCCCCCGAAACCGTGATATGAAACTGTACGCCGTTTGTTACATTTGATAGTAGAATCATAGTAGATCGGCCAGACTCTATGCCGTTCAAAAATAATCCTGAGGAAAATCTAGGAAAATTTTTGAAAACTCTTATTTTCTACCCTCTAAAAAGGTGATTTGAAACTGTACGGCATTTGTTTC
>CAJUYG010007254.1:0-11115 GCA_910591675.1 Galerucella calmariensis | reverse complement strand
TTTGTGTCGTCTTTGCCAACCACACCTAGTGATGCGAAGAAGGGAACTTTCTCTTTCATGACCAGGGAACGTTCGCGCATAAAAGCGAACTTTCTCGCAGGTAGAGCATAAAGCATAAACGAGGAGCACGTAAAAAATATGTCGCCTTCAACTTGGTGGAAAGATTATTGTTCCAAGTTGCCATACTGTCACTACCACCGTCGTCAGCTGCCCCTGAAAGAAGTTTTAGTAAATACTCTTCCCTCCACTCAAAAAAACGCAGCCGACTCACAACTGATAGGGCAGGAAAACTTACATATTATATTGCGTGCAATAATAACTAAGATAATAGTAACAAATGGCTCCAGAACCAGCGCAAACGTCAGTGACAGTGTCCAAATCAGTCTTCATGATACTGATTCTTGTATTGCCCCTGATAGCGATTCAGAAGAGGAATAGGACCCATTAATATTAAATTAGTTTATTTTTCACCTGCATTTTTCGTATTTTATATAGTTTTCAGTATTTTATATAGTTTTTTATCTCTGCAAAGTGCAAAGGCGAAGGGCCGCAAGGGCCACGATTAAACAAAAAGGCTATTTTAGAAATAGTTTTCCTTTTGTTTGTTTTGTTACCTTGTTTTTAAGATTAAACTCAAGTTTCTGCATTTATTAGCATATATGCATATGGAAAACAAATATAACGTTTATTTAAATATTAAATTAAAAATAAATGTTATATTTGTTTTCATTGCTATTTTAAATTATAGGTATATATTTTTTAAAATTGAATAGTTTTTTCTTAGTGGTGCTCATTTGTGCTGGAAGCATTTTGAGCAAGTGAGCATTTTGAGAATTAATAATTAATTAATTAATTAACAACATTTTTGGATCCAGCATGAAACACTGCTATATTATTTTTGAAAATCATCATTTTGGCTTGTTTATTCTCGTTCGAGCTCGTTTCTGCTCGGGGAACGTTCTCCAAAAATAAATGCTCGGTGGGTAAACCACTATGTTGTATATCCAATGTATGTAGTCCCCTTAGAACATAAAGTAGTAAGGAAGGAGCGTGTGCTACATCTCCCATAATAAATAAAAGAGACAAAGTCGGCCATTTTGGATAACCATTTTATGACTTATTGTTTATTTGGTGGCTGTTTAAAAGTTGGTTTTAATGTTATATTTTGCCGATTATTACTAACTCAGATGTTTTAGTTTATAATAGGATTTTTTAAGGTTAAGTTGGTTTTTCAGTTACGTTATATAATACTCTCAGTGATATAAATATAGTTTTTAAGACAATGATTAGTCGTAGTGCTTGTGGACGTTCAAAGACTTCTAAAAACGACGCTTTGAAAATTACTTTTCATCGGTGAGTACATATTATTATAATAATTATAATCTACAGATGTGAATATTGGTCTTTATGTTAAAAATTTCAAAAAATAGACATAGTTGTTCCTAACCTAAATTTTCACTTGACATGATATGACATGACATGGGCGTATCATTTTGATGTTATTGTAAATAAAAAATTAAATTTAGTGTAAAAAAAAATTTAAATGTACCTATGATTGTTTTTTACTTCCATTTTACCAACTTTAATGTCCATAATTCCATTAAAATAATGTTTTGATAAACTATTCACTCGTAAAAATTTTACATAAAGGTATTGAAAATATTAACTCCATTTTATAGAAATAGTTTTATCCTAATTAAAATTGGGTACGGCGCCACTGATATATTCTATTCTGCGGCGGCCATTTTGGATAACCATCCCGGTTAATTGTCCTTGGCGTAATGATCCTTCCTTATTACTTTATGTTCTAAGGTAGTCCCAAAATTTTGTTGCAATTACGATTTGCTACCGCTCTTGCACTAATATTATTATTGTGTACCTCATTTCAGATTATTCAGAAAACCACTCAGTTCCTAGATGAAAATTTGATATTACCTGAACATGTGCCTTATATGGTCAAACTTAGCAGTCATTATAATTGTGAAAATGCTGTATTTTTGGTATTAGAATATTTTAGGTGAGTTGAGTTTTTACACCCCTTGGACATTTGCATTGAAAAATGCTCTGTTAATTCGTCTTCTGTCTTCCTCTTTTTGTGATGATCTTTGCTTTGCATTTGTAGTCATTATCCATGTAGTTACTTTCAACACTGTATTTCCATGACATTTTTTCAAGACATTCCAAAATTCATGTTTATCAACAAGTTTAATCTTCTATAATTTTGCTTTTGTATAAACAGGCTTACCTATAAATAAATAAATACCATCAATCCTAAGTAATTCCACTACTGCAAGTTTATTCCGATATTTGAAAAACTGTTCTATCTATCTTACAGTGGAATGAAACTGTCAGATTATCTTAAGAGACAAGTAGATGACCCTGCCTTCAACAAAACTAACGAAATTATAACCTGTCAATTTCAAGATGAATCCGACAATGAGTCTGAACAAAGCTTCTCCGATCTAATAACCGATTACAATAACTCCCGAATATCCTCTTCTAGTCAAAAACGTTCTAGTAAAGACTATTCAGACGATGATAAAGGTAGATGTAGTAGTGACGGTAGCTTCGAGAAAATCGACATGGATAGCGAACCTACAGAAAAAGCAGTATCCGAACATCATTTAACCCATGACGAACCGCAAACTTCCAATGACTCGGTTCTTACAGAACAAATTTTTCGTCAACAAAAGTATACCAGACGGAAAGAAAAAGATGATGGCAATAGTAGTAACAATAGGAAGCAAAGTACAGCTAGTAGCCAAAGGAGTCAGTTTTCTAGTTTTGACACGGAAGCGTTTACGAGTAGGGTAATCGTGCCAGATAAAATTGTGGTGAAATGGGCGGCTCAGTTGTTACTTGCTTTGGATAAATTACATACCCTTGGTATTATATGCAGGTAATTATCAAATATTTTATCAATACATTTCTTCAATTTGAACGCTATAGTGCTTTGTCTCTCAGGATGGTTTGAAACTCAATAAATATTATGACTTGCATTTTTTTTTTAAATCACTTTTGTTGTGAAACATTCTCATTGACTACTACTTTTCTACTACCCACTACTCGAGAATTAATTAACATACCTACTGCATCTGTCAGTTTTCCTCTATAGAATTAAATGATAGTCCAGTAAATGAAGGGTCAAAGCTCCTGAAAAGTCCCTGAAAACTCCACTCTGGGCTCAATTTGTAGGTCATGGCAGGTGTTTTTAAACGAGAAAAAATCAATTTTTCATCAAAATGCAAGAAGGATATTTAAGAAAAATTCCTGAGATCATTCAAGACCTCCTAATTTAAGGTTCCATTATATAAAAAAAATTAGGACAAAAGACTGTTTTTTGAAAAAAATATGAAAGAATTAATGAACTAGTCTCAAAATCTTGTAGAAAAAAATCTGACCGCTTTTTAAAATATTTTTGTCAAGTACGAACGAGCTGCAAGTCACATGGAACGAGCTACAGGTCTTCCCATTGTGATGAACTTTGAATCATCGGAAAATGTCAATTTTTTGCCGGGTTATGGAACAATTTGTCCGCCCGCTTACAAGTTAATGCATAGACAGCAGAATTCCTACAGGCAGAGCAGTAGCTGAAATAAGGAGACTTTTAGGTCTCATTATCTCGATAACTATCGAAGTTTCGAAAAAAAGATAGGGGCCATTTTTGTAGATAATAAGACGATCTTCATTTTTGATCGGAAGAAAAATTCTCTAAATGGCATATTGAGCCAGATATTAGCGAGAAACCCGTTTTCCAGGGTTTGGGGGGCCCCTTTCCCCCCCTTCCGTGAACTCAATCGCGCTAAGTTTTTTCTCGTTTGAAAACACCTGCCGTGACTTACAAATTGAGCCCAAAGTAAAGTCTTCAGCGACTTTCCAGGAGCTTTCGATAATTTCAGGGGCCTATTTCACAAAGGTACGAGTGTTGTTGAAAATAATTGTGAGTAACAACCACTGGTTTTCACAAGTTTTTACGCACAGGCATTTCATAAACAATCACAAAACTTTTTCGCACCAAGTTAAAATTGTCTGTAACACTTGTTATAGACAAGAAGAGAAATAACTTGTAGGCAGCACTTGCTATATCTATGTTTACTTCAATGGGCGTCATAGGCCAATCCAATAAAGGGTAACCAGAATCTCCTAGTGAAACTGCATTTACGATTGGACGTCAACCTTTTCCATTCTTTGAAAAAGAGTAAAGTTTCTTAAAATTCGAGCATTATACACGCTTCCTGGCCAATTAGCACTAGCATAATATATTTCCAAATTTGGTCCGCAAACAATCATACAATTGATGGAGTGGTTTCCATTACGATCAACAAATTCAGGCTCATTTTCGGTTGGAGCATCTATTTTTACTAATGTCCCATCGACACATCCAATAACTTGGGGGAATCTTGCTATAGCAAAAAATCCTGCAGAAACGTTTAAAATATTGTCAGGCCAACTAACGCATTGGGGAAATTTAACTTGGTTAACTGCATACACAAACTTTCTAACACATCTGCAGACACTTGCCTTACTAACCCCATGTGCATCTGATATGACATGGTATTGCTCTCCATTACCTAACCAGTATAATGCTATACAAATCTGCATTTTTGTGGATAGTGCGTGAGACCTATCAGTTGGATGAAGAAGCATAATTATGTCCAATATCCATACGAAGCTGTTCCATTTGGTCAGAAGTCATTCTGAAACGTTCATTAAACTCGAATAACGAGTGGAACACAGAAATAATTCTAGGCAAAAACACTCATATTACGTATATGTATAATCTCTTCATTTTCATTTTCCGACGAAGAACTACTAGACCACATTTTGCTGCAACTATAATATTATGTATATTTAAAACTTGTCAGCTATCTACCTTTTAAGTTAGGTAGAAGAACTTTAGTAGATAACAAGTTTCAGATGCAATTTTGTTGCCTACACTAGTTAATAACAGGTAAATTCATAGTAAATAACAAGTACTTTACTTGTAAAATTGTGAAAAATTGCCTGTTATCACAAAAGTACACTTGTCGTTTTATGAAACGCGAGTAATTACATATTTTGCCAAACTTATTAAAATCTACTTGTTACTTACGTGTTTTTGTGAAATAGGCCTCAGGTGTTCCGTTACTGGACTATGACCTTAGTACAGCTTGGCAACTGAAGGTACGTTTTTTCCTGCCTTTCAATGTCAACGCAGTGGTTGAAGCTGTGACGTCCTTAGATAGGTTTGATAGAATGTTTATCCTTTTTAGCACTACAATTTCGGCTCCTACTCCTACTTCTATTCTGGAGCCAGTGGAGCCGTCCGTATACCGTGTAGCATCAGCTTTTATGTGTGCACCTTTCTTACAGTCTTCCCTACTTGGTATAGTTATTTGGAACTTACACTTTATTTCTGCTCATTAATCTTCAGTATAGAAATATTATCTTCAAAGCTCTCGAATTGAAATTAAACAACAACAAAAAATGTTTACACACATAATTTGCATCCACCCTTTTCAGGTGTGAGATGGGTGGTAAGGTCTTTTAAAATATGTGGAAAAACGAAAAATTAGACGAAAAAATTACTTCTTCACGAGCCCTACCTTTTTTATGCCATTTTTTATTCGTTATGTTAGTTGCATTTATCTCGTATAAAAGTCGGTAATTTTGATTCATGTATTTTATTCAAGATTTTTTTTCTAGAGATTTACGGATGAACAATTTACTTATAGATGACAAAGATAACTTAGTATTAACCTATATGTGCAATATTAAAGAATTGAGCGACCTATTTTCTACTAGTCTCAATTATAACTTAGCACCTGAAGTATATAGCTTTCACCAAATAACTAATTCGGCAGATTGGTATAGTTTTGGTGCTATACTGTATGAACTACTTGTCGGCCAAGTAAGTCAACCACAACAAAATTATACATTATATTTTGTTATTAACTATAATTCTGTTTTTCGTTTTTAGCCTTTATCGGAAATTCATATAAATGGTCTAAATAGTTGTACCTGTCTAAGAATTCCTCGATATGTTTCTCCTGAAGGAAGATCCATTTTAAAACAAGTAAGTGTATTGATAAGTGTCCATCCAAATCCACCACTTTTTGCTAAAAAATTGTAACTTAGGCCCATTTGCAACGTTTAGTTGTTTCATTGGACCTTTTGTCTCCTTATTAAGTAATATTACACATTTTGAACTTCGAAAGTGTCCTAAAACACGTAAACAATATTAAATACTCTATTTTGTCGACTTTCAACTCATTCGCCATGAAGTAGGCTGCGGTGCGAGTAGCTCCCTTATGTATAGATTATTTCCTCGTCCGTAACATGCGGTCAAAGCATACCAGTTTGCGACTGATAACGAGACAAACTTTAGGAATATTACAATTCTGTGCGGTGAAACTGTGACCACATTCATAACAATACACCGTTTTGTAATTCGGTCATGTACAGCAGAGTTGAAAATTCTGCTGATGTCAGAGCTACTCAGTCCGCAGCCATGTATGTATGTTTGTATGTATTTTGGGGTGACATTCACTGAGACCTAAAAGATCTGTTGTGCCCCTTACTTCTACTAGTTTCTGAGGAGTGTCTCAGAAACTAGTAGTTCCTTTAGTCCTATTTCCCGGAGGAGTTTTGGGATGTCTGCAGACTTCAACTTAGGTAAATATTCCTCTTCTATCCAGTAATCTCCCAGGTGCTGTGCTCTAGGATTCTGAAGTGCTGTGCAGTTGGAAAGTATGTGGATGGAGGTTTCTTCTTCCATTCCACAAAATCTGCATTCTTCTTCCTCCACTATTTTAAGCTTTTTCAGGTGCCCATTCAGGCGACAATGTCCCGTTAGGATCCCTGTTAAAACTCTTAGCGTACTTTTACTTTGACTTATGCATTCATTTGATCTCCCTACTAGATCTTTGCAATGGTCAGATCTTCTCTTTTTCTCGGCTTTACCTATTTCTTCCAATATTACATTGGGGCTGATTCCGCAAAAGGGTTCAGGCCTCCAAAAAGGTATTTCAGTCCCATTTCAGTCCCCCTTTTTGCTAGTTCATCTGCTATTGCATTCCCTTCTATTCCAGTGTGACATGGAATCCATAGTAAGGTGACTATATTGTTCTTGCCTAGTTCATTGAGTTTACCTAGGCATTCCCACAACATTTTGGAACTGATTAAACAAGAGCTCAGTGCTTTAATGGCTGCTTGACCATCCGACATGATAATCCTTTGTCTTCTGTATCCTTTATCAATAATGAACTCGGTGCACTTTTTTATTGCCTGGATTTCCGCTTGAAAGATACTTGGGGTTTTTCCCAAGCTTTCAGAGTGTTTGGTTCCTGGCTATTCCAGTTCCTTCTATTGCTTTTGAGCCGCCTGTGTACCATTAAATAGCATTCTTTCCAAGTCTGGTAATGGTATTTGGATCCCATTCCTTCTTGTTGCTTAATTCTGTAACGAATTTCTTTGAAAAGTTATACTTTTTCATCATACCGTCTTGTGGCATGTCCCAGGTTGTCTGATTTCTAAGAAGTGAGGAGGTGGTTTTTTTTTAATGATTCCCTCTCTACGTAGTCTGCATCTTGTTCTTTCTGCAACGCTTTCCACCACCATATGTAGAGGGGTGAGGTTGAGAATCACTTACATGGCTGCCGTTGGGCATGTTCTCATTGCTCCTGTAATGCATATACAGGCTTCTTTGAATTTTGGAGAGGTTTTATCTCGTCGTCAATAGGCTAGTTCTACTACTCCACGCAATGGCTCCATAAGTGCTGATTGGTCTCACTATGGCAGTGTACATCCAGCTTAGGATTTTTGGTTTACAACCCCAGTTTCTTCCTTTAGATTTCTGCACACCATTAGATCCATTTTTGCCTTGTATGTAATCTCCTTTTCGTGTTTGTTCCACAGGAGTTTACTGTCTAGAGTTAAACGTAGATACTTGACTTTTTGTCTCCATTCAATCTCGTTCCCATCAAGTTTTATGGTTTTGAGGTTGAGTTTTCTTTTCTTAGTGAAGGCCTATCATTAATGGGATTGATGCCTAGTCCCACTTGCCTACACCAGCTATTTGTATAGTTCAGACAATATCACAAAGGGTGCTTTCGAATTTCTCCCTGGCTGTTATAACAATATCGTCGGCATATCCTTGGCAGGATACTCCGAGATCCGTCAAACCACACAGGAGTTCTACTCTTGTGGAGAGCAGTTCCGACATCCATTTGGATGTTGTGCTGTCTACACCTCTTCTGTTTAATGTTCTTTTGACAGCCTCGTGTGGAATATTGTCCAAAAATGCACATACTACAATTTCTTGGTTATCTAGAGCACCTCGGATATCCTCCGTCAGTTGTACCAGTGCAGTCTCCGAAGATCTGCCTGCCCGGTAAGCATGCTGACATGGGTGGAGAGGTAGTCTTTCTAGGATTTCCGTTCCAATATAGTTATCAATAGCTTTTTCCATCGTTTTGAGTATAAACGATGTTAGACTAATTGGTCTGAAATATTTGGGGTTTGTTGTGTCTCTTTTTCCAGTTTTTGGAATGAAGGTTACTATTGCCCTTCTCCATGCTTCAGGTATATAAACCAGTTCTAAGCTGCTTTGACTAATTCTAACCAGATGCGGTAGAATTTCGTCTTGTCCTTTCTGGAGCAATGCTGGGAAAATTCCATCTGCTCCTGGTGCCTTGAAAGGTGAAAAGGTGTTCATGGCCCATTTCAACATATCGTTACTACAAATGTGTTTGACCATTGTAATATTTTCTTAAGAATTGTTATATATCCTGTTCCCTTCTCGAAAAAATATCAAATAATTTGTATACCACATGAACTTTATAGCCCTACCAACTATACGGCGCCAGGTTGCAGCCAAATCATTCCTCTCCCGAGACTCTTGTGACGTTCGCCTAAGCGCTAGTGGAGTACAACAGTGTACTCTAATCGAAAACTTCATAAATAATAGTCTCGATCTCTGATGATCATGAACCTTAGCTCTGTAGCAAATCTACTATAACAGTGCATTTATTAACCGATTTTGTTGTTTATTTCAGTTACTTACCTTTGATCCGAACGATAGATTGGGCAGTGGAATCAACGGTACGGAGAACATCAAGTCGCATCCATTTTTCAAATCAGTGTCGTGGAATACTTTGATTTGATTGATTTAATCACTTGCTCGCTTCATATGTGATATAATTTGCTGCATTTAATATTTTGATTGTTACATTTCATCGTCATTCGTCAGTTTATGTTAACTTTTGAAGTTATGGCTATAGAATTTGCTTCTGGCCAAGTTTGAGATAAAATGTTTTCAAATAGTGAGGATTTACTACCTATCAACACTGCTATTTGGATTTGAAATTTTATCAACAGGATGGAACTCTTTGAATTATCAATTTTTTTCCATTTATTTAAAAAAAATTGTTACTACTAGTTATACATATACTCCTTAAATTCATGAAATATCTAAATATCTCGCCCATAACAAATTTCATTTCATAGTACAATGAACTGATAGGTATTTAATAGTAGCTTTAAGAGTTATACAGACATGTTTTGAACAATGGATGTAAAATATTTTTAATAAATTATTTAATCTACCAATAAGCCATCTCTTGGATGTATATGAAACGCTTTCTTATGACTATAATGAATTTTTTTCAATTAAAAGTGGTCAGGAGAAATCCTCTTATAACTAAAGTTTTTAGCTTGGCGACTAGAGGGCGCATTCTATTAAAAAAAAAATTGAAAATCAGTTTTCCATGATATATGCAATTTGTTGCTTTCGTTTATTTGGGCTTCAAGCACTTGTGCGTGACGCCTCAGTCGTCACGACTTTTGAGCAAATCGAACACGATTTTTTAGGATCCTCAAAACCACCTGACATGTGCCAATGCCAATGAATTTCCTGTGTTGTTAGGAGAACAGTTTTCAATTATAATGTTTTTGATGATAAAATTTTGCATATTTAGATATTTTTAGTAAGGTTTAAATCGTATTAAATCGTAATCGGCACAATGTTAACCTTTAAATAGACGTCAAACCGGACAAACGTCAAATATTTAATGTCCGTGTATGTGCTTAAGGGGCAAGGGGAAGGTAAGACTAGGCGTCACGCCCGGTAATAAACGAACATAATTCAGTCACTACGAGCTGCTACTAGCAGCCAAAAGTAAATAATCGAAAACCCTTATTATCGTGGGTGTGTAATAGGTAAACCAGTAAGATATACCAACTTAATTCAGTGCGCTTTCTCCTATTTTTTCAAATGAGTATAGGGAGAGTGCCCTCTTTTTATGAAAATAAAAACTAAATTTGATCGTTCCTTGAGTAGATGTAATTGATTCATCTACACTTTATCGAACGAGATTGAATTAGTATAGACTGAATTGGAATAGACTGGTTTGAACATTGAAAAGAATACACCATCTAGCGGTGACGCTGGAAAAATTATGGTTATTTCCAGATAATTTCCTTGGTCACTTCCACTAAGAAATCTATTCTGAAGTTTTAAGACGGATAGTCTGATATGCTGTCGAAAGATCACCTTATTGGTCTACCCAGTACAGTATGCTTTTCCTTTTTGAAATACCTCATACCTCATTTTTAATCCTGAATGCCTACTTGATACTAGCCCCTTGAAAATTTTATTGCTAGATTACTTCCTAATACAAGGCCACTATTTTCATTCTCGAATGCCTACGTGATACCAGACCACATAAAATCATCATTCCTGTATGCCTACCTGAATACATGCCACTCAAGATTTTCTACCTGACAAATGGTCCCATTCCAAAGGAAAACTTGAATAGTAACTCTTATCAGGATGTGAAGAAATAGGGGAAACTTCAATCTCATAACAAAACAGAAAATATAGGTATTGGGAGATTAAAGCTGTTAAGGATGTACCAGAACTGTTTCTACTCGATCCTGCTATTTTCAGCTCTTCTGATACTTGAAAGAGTCTAGCTATGATCTGAAATCATCAAATCTTGTTAAATTCATGCGTTTTGTTGGAAAATAACGAATCTGGGAAACTGTAGGTATTAGGAGAGCAGAAATGACAAGAAGGTATAATTACTGTCCGTACATCTGCCATTTTCAGTTGTTAACCTCCTCAAGCTTCTGCTC
>CAJUYG010007253.1:0-11115 GCA_910591675.1 Galerucella calmariensis | reverse complement strand
AAAAACTACAAATTTTACAGTCATATTATAAGCGTACCGAGACTTATTGTCAACATAAAGTTTATGCGCTTAAAATAGGAGATTTGTGTGATTATTTCACTCAATACAAAATACGCGCCTTCGATTAGTTTAAATATGAGGATTGATATCTGAAAACACCATGTTTTCGATTTTGTATTTCGGCACCTGATTGGATACATGCAATTTTCCTATCTGTGCGTTGTCATTAGTTGTTTTATTCGATATCAAAAATCTAATGACTGACAGAAAATGTCAAATTATTAAAGAAACGTCAGAATGACTGAATCAAGAAATAATCTTGACAAATACAACTCGTGTAATTAATGATCATCGAAAATTTCTTCTCTTTTTCGAAACAAATTGTTGTTTTAGGAAACCACACTCGCGCTTACGCGCTCGTGCTGTTTCCAAACAACAATTTGTTTCTCAAAATCGAAGAAATTTGTATTTCGATAATCATTAACACACTTGTTGTATTATTATCGATAATTTCTTGCAAGTGACTAAACCTGTTCTCAAGAAAATTCAAAATGAAAGAAATTTATTAAATCAATTAGTAGGCCATAATTTAGATGATGAAATAAACAGTATTAGACAAAAACGTGGATTATTTAATTTTGTAGGTAAAGCAGCTAAGTTTTTATTCGGTAACTTAGATGATGATGATGCTGAATATTATAGTCAAAAAATTAATCAGTTCAATCAAAATGAGCAAACTTGGTTACAATACTTAAAGATCAGAGTCATGTAATTAAAACAACAATATCCAACTTCAATAGCACTATTTTCACCTTAAATGAAAGATATAACATTATTAGAAACAAGACAAATCATTGATGAACATTTTTCTAATTTTGTCATGATATACGTGCAATATCAACTTGAAACACATGCTCTTATAAATGCTATTCTATCAGCTCAATCCGGTGAACTTAATCCATTTATTTTAACACCCGCAAAACTTATGTTAGAATTACAAAACATTTCGGCTACTAGTTATTAACATTTTCCCATAATGCCTACTGTAGAAAACGCCCATTTATTTTTAAATTTTATAAAACTTAGTGTATTTTATAAAAATGGTCGTTTAGTATATATTTTATCTATACCTATGACAGATAACCAAAATTACGATATATATAAACTTACCCCATTACCCGTTCATGTTAGTGAACAAAAATATATTTTTATTCAACCATCTAGTAAATATTTGGCTATTAATAATGTCAAGCAGAAGTATCTTCTACTTTCTGAAAAACAATTTTTAACATGTGTAGAGTATGTTAAGTATGACTTTATATGTAAACAGGAAACTCCATTATTGTTGTCTCATCAACATGAAAGTTGTGAGGTCAAACTATTTCAAGCAACGAGTTCGGTTCCCAATAACTGTGATGAGAGATTAGTTAATTTAGATCAAAATATATGGCATCAACTTTCAACAAGAAATGCTTGGATATTTGTATTATTTTCTTCTGAAAGAATTACAATAAATTGTCAAAATGAAGTTTTTACTGAATTAATAAAAGGTACAGGAATCCTAGAACTCACTGAAAATTGTAAAGCTTTCACATCTAGCGCTTTATTGATACCTCATAAAATTCACTCAAGTACCTCAAACGAAAATCATAATTTTATTCCAACTGTTAATTTAATTGGTGATTGTTGTGACGAAGATGAAAAGACAAAAAAATTAAATATTTCTACATTGCATTTAAATCCAAAATTCAAATCAGTTAGCATGCATTTGTGTGTGTGTGTGTGTGTGCCGGTACGGCAATCCTTAAAAGGACATACTCAAGATTTTAGCTAACCTTATGAGGTCGTTCATGCCTTATGAGGACATTTCAGTGTCCTCGTAGGGTTTTTTTGATCGCAAACAGTCCTACTCATCATTTTGAGTCGATTGGTACCTACTTCACAATTTTGTCCGTCTAAGAGCGAAACACACCGTGTAAGAATCTGTGTATCTATCGTTAATTTAGGCTACTCTTGAGGGGACCTCATATATTTCTGACTAGTGCTGCCACCTACAATTTCAAGGGCGTGCAACCGCCCACCTTGTGAGGACATATACACAAACTTCAAGGTATTTTATATTCATTAGCCAAAAAATCTATATTTTTGTTGGTATGTTATTTCGAGATAGTATTAAAGTATTTTATACTAGCTTTTGCCCACGACTTCGTCCGAATAGAGGTCAAAAATGGTTCTAATAGAATTTTTAATTAGCTTAATACGTTATTAATTTTATCATAACATAGTATAAATTATTATATTAAAATCTTTGAATACTTATAAAATATAATAATTGAGTCTTAGTCTTGTTTTGCTCATCACTAGTATCATAGTTTAAAGAGAATTACCTATGTTTTTTGTTTTATACTGGTTACTTTTAAAATATAATCCATATTAAAGTATTTACATAATTTGGACATGGAAATTTAGATTCAACCTTCATTTTATTCATATTACGATGGACTTTCACTAAGTAAAGGGATAAAACAATAAATTTTATTAAAATATATAATATACCAACAAAAAACTTTAAAATAAAACAATTATTCCTAGGTATATAAACACTCACGCTATCCATTTGAGATTTTGGTATGGCTAAAAAATTTTCAATATAGGTACTGAATATAGAATTTATGTCTTAATATAAATATTACAGTTTAAATTTTCTTTTGGGAAAAACTGCTTACAAATACTTGGAATTGGCAGCTTAGAAAGAAGCAAGAGACAAAATCGATTGGCGCTGTAGATAAAAAAGTGGTGTACCACTTAGATAGTTCTAAGTTCTTTACTTAGAATAAAAAACATATCTTTAAAAACATCACCATAAAGAAGTTTTGCCAATAACAAATTCGACTTATCTTATTTTGATAGAGTTCATTCTAAGAAAATAACTGTTTTCACAATAATTTTAAAATTTTCTATTGTTAGAAATAAACTACTCAGAGGTTAAAAATGGTTAATTATTTGTTTAATAAAAACACAATAGCTTATATCTGTAATCTGTTTACTACCTATTTCTTATTTTTGTTCAGTTTTGTTACCCCTAATCCTAATCCCTATTGTTATTTATTTATACATCGTTATTTAAAACCCTCTTGTAAATACCTGTTAATTTAGTTTATTCCCAGTACGGCCCATGAGTAAAACAGAAAACAGATTATTTAGTTGAGAAGCATTAAAATTAAATATAGTAGAAAGGATGTACTAGTCTTCACCCCCTTGCACCGCGACCTTTCATCCTACCAGAAAACGATACCCGAATCCCCGAATCAAGTGTGAGAAGCCGAGAGCCGACACCCGACACAGAAAACTTTATGTACCGATTTCATAGTTTGAAGGATACTTACCAGTAAATATTTAGTTGTTTTAAAAATTTGCATTTATTGAAGAGGACGATACATTACGGGATAATAAAATGAGGTACCTAAGAAATATCACTAGATGTCTGTACAAAATGCCTTCAAATGGATTTTGTACAGACGTCGACTAACTATCTTATTCTCTTTAAACTATGCTAGTATGTATAGACAACTAGGAGCAGTACTGCATAGCTCATTCATACTTACAATTACATAAACCTTTGTTTCATGTTGCTAGAATATTATACGGCTGAAAGTGATCTTGTATTTTATTTATTAAAAAGAGTACGTTTTAGAGTTCTTTCAAAAGTTGACGATTGTTATTATTTTGATTACATAGAAAGTGAACTTACTAGTTATGGATTTCTAGTTTTAAATAATATTTCACATGACTGTATCGGAGAGTACCTACTGGTTCGATATGAAATGGTTATTTTAACCGAAGAGTAAACTGAGAGAATTTATCATTATATATTATATAAATAAGCAATTGATTATATTTACCATCTGAATTACCAAATGTTATCTAATTTTCATTGTATCTTCAAGAAAAATAATTATTTTGAAATAAAGAAAATGAATCGTAATGTGGTAGTTTAATAAGACATGCAATTCCACTGGATAAACACAAAATAGTTATTTGTGTACCAAGGCCGTAATGTTGATCTTTTTTGGCCGAATCTGAAATTTGCGGCCGAGGCGTAGCCGAGGCCAAGCAAATTTCAGGTGAGGCCAAAAATATCATACGGCCGAGGTGCACACAAAATTTTTTAAGCGAGTGTCTCATCAAATAGGTAACAACTTTTTTTTACAATTTTGTTTCTAAACAGAGACGAAACTGGAAGATTAGATTCAAATTTTTATTAACCAAATGAAAAGTGTATTATTAAGTAACAAAGATGTGTACAGAATTACTTACAGTAAGTATGATAAACAGAAGTTGGGTCATAACGAAGTTAATAAATTAGGGCATTATTTGCTATTAATTGTTATGTTAAATGTACATTTACTACATTTTGAAAATGTAATACCACTTTTAGACATGACATTGTTAACAAACATTTCATTTTCTTGATTTTCCGTAACAATGGTTCTTGCTGGAAAGCTGCTTACTGAAGTACCATCTTCATAAATTTCAGCTGGATTGTCACTATCACTGTCACTCATTTTTCTTTTTAACTGTTTTTTATCACAGTATACACCGTAAATGTGGTTTTTATTATTTGTTAGTTATTTATTTTACATTTCATTTCACTGACAGAAACGGAAAGCTTGTAAATAAACAGCCTGGCAACGGAACCTTTCCTTTTGTTTTATGGGTAAATAATTCAAACATGCAAATTAAGTGTGTCTAGTAGGCCGCCTTCATAATTTGACAATCTTAATATCGGACGTGGAAATAACTCAAATAAGCAAATTAAATGTTTCTAGTAGGTTGCCCTCATAATGACTTTGTTTGCAAAAGCGGCCGTAAAGTAAAAAAGCGGCCGTAAAGTAAAAAAGCGGCCGTAAAGTAAAAAAGCGGCCAAAAAAGATACACTTTAGGGACGTTAATAGATCCGTAAAACTTCATTTTTTGTGACACTCGCTTAAAAACGTAATTTATAATTGGGTGAAATTTTGAAATATTCCATCATAATTCTGTAATTTATACATCATTTTCGATTTCGTGACAACAACCTACTAAATATTATTAAGGATGAAAATTATATTAAATAGTTTAGTAAAATAAAAACCAACAAAAATTTTACTTATAAACCTTTAAATTCATCCCACTAAATAATACCTACTATATTTTCCCGCGAAAACAACAAATTTCGCGCTCATTTGTCATTTTCAGTAACTTCAAATGATTTTAATCAACCTTACTAGGGCTATGTGTAAGAATATATTCTGCCTTGGCGGGACATATCGGATGGCAAATTGTGTGAAACTTATGAAAACAAATAATTAGAAAAAGAGGAAAAACAAAACGAATGAGTTTTCAAACTTAACTTCATTGTGACTAGTGCCCAGCTAATGAATTTATCTATCTTATGTGATGTGAAGTGATGTTTCGTCAAAATTCATTTGTTGCAGTCCATTCGGAAAGCGGTAAGTTGTATTAGATAATATAGTAGAAAATAATTAGTATAAAGGCTATACCCAGATACAGCAGCTAATGGAATCGGAGTGAGTAAGTAAATATATTCTTTCCTCATATTTAGTGTTTAAAACAGAGTCACAGGTCCGTATTAAGCAAAATTTGTGAACGTTGTCAATAATTGGATATTTCAAAAAAGCTAAGTGAAAATGCCGTAGTTTTTATATACTTCATGGCGCTCTAGTACTAAAGTACATATCATATTTAATTTTTTGTAATTACTTATACAGTTTTAGCGTTTTGAACCTACTCGCAATAATACACCAACAAAATATCCCCATAAATAAGATATACATGAAATTTTTATTAGTTTATGTAAATTGTGTAGAATCATTTTTCGAATCAATATCAATTATTCATTTCATAATTGTACCATAAATAAGGTTTTTGTCTATATCTGAATTAAGAATCCTCCGAAATGATTTTGATTTTGATTATGTGGGAGCCTTTCCTGGTTTTGCTGATCAAGGGATTTACATTCTTGGTCGATTGATTGTTTTTGTACCCTTCCATAAAGAGTAATATCCATCTGCCGTTTCTAGATAAGATTTTATTTTTAACGTTTTGGTCATATTGCTTGAAATCGTTTTGTGAGTGCCAATTATTCAGAAGTTTTCAACAATGTATAAGCTCATTTCTTCGCAGATTATTATATATTTGTTTGTTACTAATTATCTCAATGATTTTTCCATAATTTTTTCACACCATTTTAACCCGGTTTGTTGGAACATTATAATGGATATGTATATGGTATTTGCTTATACTGCTCAGTGTCAAATCCTTCTGTAATAATTCGACTTTTTGTTTGCTTGTAAAAATTTTAAGTTCGGTTATAGACTTTCAAAGTGTCATTGGAATGATTAAAAACAAAAATATAATGTTTTGCTACAATTCGTGTTTTGCAATGATTACCTGGATACTTTATTGCTTATTAGGCTAATTTGTTACGTTTTATTTTTGACTAAACTTTTTCAACTGTGGTTTATTGACTCAAAAAAATAACCTCATCTAAATTATTTATTCAGAGCACAATAATTTCAGTATTTTTCATCATCAGACGTTTCAGTTGTTTACTTTTTTTCTTATTACTATAAATTGAAGTTTACAAATGTGTCATTTGAATTATAAAATCAACTAGAAAATTTCTATTTCAGAACCTTTCTGGTTAGCGATTTGCCTAGAAAATATCTCCCATAATGCTTCAAGCTCTAAAAAGATCAGGTGGCTAGAAAGATCTGCTATCAATGAACAAGGAACTATTTATAGATATGGAGGAGCCGACAAAATTTTTGCACATAATATTATTTGCGAAGCACAGCTTATTACGTTATCTAGATTTAAATACTGTTTGCGTTTAAGCGCGGAACAAAAAATTTTAGATCAAATAAACTCTTCAGAACCCGAGCCTCTTGAGCATAACGAAGATTTATTTTGTGAAGAGAATATGAGAAATGATAAACCTGAAAATTAGTTGTTATGAATAACGGGATTCCGGTCGAACAAATCAATAAACATGTTCCTATTTCACTCGACTCACGAGATAATTTTGATGCGCTAGCCTTTAAAAATTATGACGTAAGTACAATAAAGAACTTGAAAAATTTCAATGAATTCGCATCTATTTCTTCTGAACCTTGTATCCTGCTAAATGATGAGCAGAAGGCTGTATTATTCAAACAAACCACAAGCACTTCTAGAAACACTATAAACATTTTATCCAATATACTTCTGGACGTTACAAATACCAAAAATGAAAAATCCCCCGACTCTTCGCAAATTAATCGGATAGACGAAATTGAATATTCAATAAGTCCCGATTTTAACCGGGAATCTGATCCCGACTATAAAATTGACAATAGTAAATCATCTTTATCTTTCGGTTCATCCTCTAATATCTCTGGTTGTGCTAACACGTCAACCGAATCTATTGTAACGAAAAACAGAAAACCGATTAGGGTAGACACTAAAAGACATGCGTGCTACTTCTGCAATAAATTAGTTCTTAAGCCAACTCGTCATTTAGAGTTAGTTCACAAGAGTGAACCAGAAGTTGCTCAAATCAGCATTCTAGGGAAAAAATCTAAAGAAAGAAGAGGCAAGTTTTCATGTTTATTACGCACCGGAGACTACTATCATAACTGTAATGTACTGACAACGGGCGTAGGCAGTTTAATATTAACTAGACAACCGCGTATACCTAAATTAAGATCAAATAAAGACTATGGTCCGTGCCCTAATTGCCTGGGATTTTTTCAAGTGGATTCTTTGTGGCGACACACAAAATCGAGATGTCCAAGTAAGCTACCAGGTTCTTGCATGCGTCGAGATATACGTGGAGAGAGTTGTGCTCTCCTGAGTTCTTGGTTCAATGATATTGGTTCCGCGGAATATAATAAGAACATACTGCTTTGTCTTAAAAAAGATGACATAGCAGATGTTTGCAAAGAAGATTCAACAATTAAGCGATTCGGTTCACTCCTGTTTGAAAGATACACAAGGCAGCAATATGATCATATTCGACAGAGCATGCGTCAACTGGGTCGGCTGTTGATACAAATAAAAAAAATCGAAAAATCAATTAATTCACTTGCCGATGCTTTGCTACCAATTAATTTTGATGCTTTAATAAAAGCTGTTAAACTTTTATGTTGTGCTTCTTATGAAAATTCACAAAATTTCAAAATACCGTCCTTAGCATTAAAACTAGGACACAGTTTAAGAAAATGTGCCCAAATTGAAAGAGGAGTCGCTTTGAGGAAAGGAGATACTAAAAGAGAACAACTAATGACTGGTTTTTTGCAATTAATGGATATTGACTGGCAAAACAATGTTAGTAGTAGCGCCCTACGAACTATTGCAGAACGTAAAATGAATTGTGCCCAGCTGTTGCCCCTTACAGAAGATGCTGTAAAATTAGCCAGATATTTAGAAGCTGTTATTCAAATATGTCTATTCAATCTAAAAGAACAAGTGGATATTCAAGAGTCGTGGTTTAAGTTAGCGGGGGCAGCATTAACCAGACTTATTCTCTTTAATAAGAGACGATCTGGAGAAGCTTCCCGATTAACCCTTCAACAATATGCCTGCCGTCCGAATTGGTCCGACCAGAGTAGTTCAGAGTTAAAAGCAACTCTTACTCCACTAGAACTTAAACTTGCTGAACGTTTAACTATAGTAGAAGTTAAAGGAAAATCAAGAAAAAATCCCAAAGTTCCGATTCTTCTAACTCCTGAAATTAAAGAGGCAATAGATGTTTTAATTAGAACAAGGTCATCCGTTGAAATTAACCCTGAGAATATATATGTGTTTGCTAGAGGTTCAATGTCAATAAATAGTTTAAGAGGAAGTGAAACTCTTCGGAAATTCAGTAAGGATGCTGATTTGGAGAAGCACAAAGCTTCGAAAGTACATCGCTACTGTCATTCAAATATTCAACTTGAATGATAATGAGACTGATTGGCTTGCTCGGCACATGGGACACGACATTCGAATACATCGAGAACACTACAGGCTGCACGAGTCTGTCACTGAACTGACTAAAGTCAGTCGTCTTCTTTTAGCAGTCGATAGCGGACAAGCTTCTAAGTATTCTGGAAAAACTTTGGCAGACATAACACTGGACGGTAAACCTCCAATATATAGTAATAAATATTTTATCAATTCATTTCTATCCAATTTTAGAAGTATCCGCACCAGAGGACAATAGTGACGTCAGCAATGATGAACATGAAATTGAAACTGGGAGCAAAAATGGATTCGGTAAGAACTACTGTATATAGGATTGAGAAATAATCAGCTCCAGAATATTAAACGATAAGATTATATTCATCCACTATTGCTTTGCAAATCATTTTAGTGCTTCTTGATTTTAGTAAAATTTTCGACTAACAATAATTAAATGAACTATTCTCTCTAATGATGTATTACTGCACATTTATGAAAAAAAGAATATGTTTCACCTATTATTCGTATTATTTCTTGAATCAAATAGCTGCTTTCATTAGCATATGGTCTATGTAATTTAGCGTAATTTTCATATTTATATTACCGCTTTGTAGCCTATAATAGAATTGATTAATAGCTCTCGAAAAGCAATACTTCTGACCCAGAGTGATAATCATTAAACACATTTAATTATTTGTTTTGCTTATACGGGGTGTTTTCAAATGACACTTACAACGTTTGCATGTAGATACCTCTCGTAAAATTGTACAAATTGATAAGAAAAATATTTTTTTCATTTCATTATTAAAAAGTGATCTTATAGACTTCATAAAAATATTAAATATCTTGAAAACTACAAATTTTTTTATGGTGAAAGATATGCGTTTTTCTCGTGAAAACTATTGAGGAATACAAAATGAAATAAAAATAGTTTCAAATGCCAATGGCGTGAAAAATGGGAGAGGAAAGGTGACATATGCTTCCAAATGTACAACATTGCATCAAGAATTGAAACATGTTTTTTCATAAAAATATGACCTTTTAGATTTAAAAACAACCTACCAAATGTGAAATCAATTTATTCATATATTTTAAAGTTATCAAATTAAATCGTTCAATTTTTCATAACTTCAACAATAGGCTGGATCCCTCAATCCTTATATAATTTTCTCCAATTTTACGAGAGGTATCTAAACGCAAACGCTGTGTCATTTGAAAACACCCTGTATATGCAATAATATGTGAGCTCAAATTTATTTTTTATATTTTGTAGGTAACTCTACTACCTCCTTCAGAAATAATTCTACAGAAATTACTTTACCTAATACATCTGCAGAGATACCAATTGTTAATAGTTCTAAGAGGAGTGCACAGGGTAAGCCACTTTAGTTCATTAAAAATGTGTATTAGTTATTGAGTCAGTATCATAATAACTATTATACTACTTTTAGAGAAAAAGGCTTGGACAGTAGAAGAAAAAACGGCAGTTCTACAGTACTTCAGCAAACATATCAAAAAAGGAAGTATACCTAAGAAACATGAGGTAGAAACTTTGAAAGAGATGAAACTAGAACTATCCAATAGACGGTGGAAAGATATTAAGTACTTTGTGTATAATCAAATAAAGAAAATAAAGAAGCATTGACCATGTTACTAAACAATATAAAAATGTAAATTTTACATTAAAAAGTTATCGAGGAAAGTTATATATTTTCAGGAGTATGTATGAATATTTACTTGTGTGAAAAGATATCAGAAGGTTAGTGTAATTCATGTCCTTTGTGTAGTGTGTAAAGTCCAATGAAGGATATTATCAATCCCATAACATAATAGACTACCTAGAGAGGACTGGTCGCATAAGGACCATATTGGTTATATATCATAAGTGAGTGAGTGTATCTGAAAATGAATTATTTTCTCATAATCAAGATAAGTAAGGAAAGAGGGTTCCACTACAAATGCAAATGGTTGTTTAATTCACGGTCCAGTCATACGTCCCTTTAAGGATTGCGCGACCGGGATGTGTGTGTGTGTGTGTTTTTTTTTTTTTTTTGTTTTGTTTAACGAGGTACAGGGGGGAACATTCAAAAGGTACTCGTCCAACCTACCAGACGAGTTATGTGGGATTTT
>CAJUYG010007250.1:508-11117 GCA_910591675.1 Galerucella calmariensis | reverse complement strand
ATATATATATATATATATATACATCTCTCTATACTTGAGTCTTCCAGCCAAAGACGGTATTTACCTCATCCACCAGAAGGAGCAGGAATATATATAGTCTCACTGAAGTATATCGCATCCCGTGGGTTGGGCTATCTATCGGGCGCGTCCCCAGGTGGCGGATAGGGGAACGGCCAAGGGACTGCGTCGTCGGTCCCTTGGTCAGTGGCAGAAATAAGTAGGGTGAGGGGAGCTAAACCTCCCCAAAAGCCTTTGCGAAACATGCCACCGCGGACCAGCCTACCCAAGCTAAGGTGTAAGGAATCGTGCTGACAGCTGAATGGCCGCAGGGTGATATGCGGTCGCGAACGATCCCCTTGGGGAACCGGGCGGAACCTCATTGTAATTAGCCTTCCTCTGGTAATGCGGGGCTCTGCCAGAGGTGACCAACCCTTCCCTTGCTACTCGTGGGAACACACATGAACAAACAACCAATAAAAAATCCCGAGGCTGGACAGAAGTGCTCACCTCAATCAAAAGCAGTAGCTGGGGATGAACAGAAATGTCCACCCCAAAATACTGCACAGAATGAGGCTGGACATGGAAGATCACCTCGTGATACAATAACACAAAGGCATAGGCGAAAGCGCATTTGCGGCGCCGAAGCCAAAAGGAGGAAGAGAGCGAAGGAATCAGGGGTGGCAGCAGCTACAAGTGCACCCCCCTCTTCCCCAACTCCACCTCCAACAACAAAGGCACTTCCTGCGGCCGGCGCCAAGAGCTCCGCTTTGAATAAAGGCAAGGAACCGGCTGCCCCTGCAGGTAAGCGCCCTCACTTGAGCACCTCCACGGAGGGGACTCCAAGAAGGCTGAAGAAGCCGCGCAGCGACAGAAATGTCGCCGCGCCTTCCAAAACCTTTTCGGATGCCGCCTTGAGACACCTCAAGGTTGCTATTATAGATGAGACTAACCCGTACGGTAAGGTTACCGCAGAACGGGAAAGAATTATCAAAAATAAACTGCTAGAGGAACTGGACAAGATTATCTTCTCCGCCTCCAGCAGCAACAGCAAAGCGCCCACGTTTAAGTCGTGGACATACTCCGGTGAAATCATCAGAGTGGTCTGCGATGACGACGGAACGCTAGAGTGGCTGAAAAAAGCCACAAAAAACCTCAAGCCGTGGGAGGAGGCATCGCTGGCGATCGTTAGTGTGGATAGGCTCCCTAGGCTGACCAAGGCCTCGCTCTGGATCCCGGAGGACGTCCACAAGACGACATCCGGTGAAAAAGAGAGGGTTCTTGGTCGGCTTAGGGCGCAGAACCCTGATCTGACGGTGGCAAGGTGGTGCACTTTCCACCATGAGGTAAAGGTGAACCCAGAAGGACACCTCTTCGTCTTCGGAATTGGAGACGAGGATATGGCTGTCCTCAAGAAGAAGTCGATGAGGATGAGCTATGCGTTCACCTCATTGACTATTAGGGTAACAAGGAAGGAAGCAGGGGGCACCTCTGAAGACCCGAGGTCCTTGGTAGTCGAGCCACATAAAGTGGACATTGACCCCAAGGCCACCACGGGTCCCGAAAAGGACGTCGAAACAGTCGATGACCTGACGGAGGAGGCACCCGAAGACAACGAGGTCGTCTCTCCCCTAGCGGAGGAGCAGATGGACCTCTAAAGAGAATCCAACTCCATGCAACCTACTCATGGGCAAGGACGTTGGAAAAAAGGTGAATGTTATACAATGCAACCTCCAACACAAAAAGGCGGCAACGGCAACACTATGTCGCCGCCTTGATGTACTGGAGGATGCAATAGCTTTGATCCAGGAGCCCTGGATAATAAAGACCAAAATTACTGGTTTCAGTAGCCTAACGGGTCAAATTTTCAGCCTACCAAGCAATCAGCAACCTAGGACAGCTATTTACGTCCCAAGGAAATACAGAGTCTCTCCGATGGCACAATTCTGCACCTCAGACCTTACTGCGGTTAAAGTGGAATGTCCAGATGGAAAAGGCAAATATACGGCGTTGGTACTCGCATCGGGGTACTTACCTTCAGATGCAGCCACCCTACCACCGACTAAAGAGATGGAGGTACTAGTGGATCACTGCCTCAACCACAGAGTGGAGCTGATATTGGGTTGCGACTCAAACTCACACCACTTGAGCTGGGGCAGCAAGGATATCAACGCCCGAGGTAAGTCTCTTTATGAATATATAATTAGGAAAGATCTAACAATCTTAAACAGAGGCACGGAGCCGACATTTATTAACGCCCGTAGCCAAACATTAATAGATATTACGCTGGCGACAGCCAAAATATCAAACAAAATTCAGGACTGGCAGGTGTCGGATCATATTTCTATGTCGGACCACCGCTGGCTGACCTATACGGTAAGCCAGGATCTCAGGACCACTGTAAAATCCCGTGACCCGAAGAGGACGGATGTAGCTCTCTACAATCGACTCTTAGAAGGTGCTCTGCGGGAAACAGAGGTCCTGACTCCCAGCAATAATGAGGAACTGGAAAGGTACACAGTATCTATCCAAAACAAAATAGACATTGCCTATAAGGAATCCTGTCCCATGAGGATGGTTCAGACAGGTGGCACGACCAATACCTGGTGGTGCCCTGAACTGGAACACCTCAGAAAGACAGCGAGAACGACCTTTAACAAGGCAAAACGAACAAAACTCGAAGAGGACTGGGGAATGTATAAAGCCAACCTCAAAGAGTTCAAAAAAGTCTGCAGACAAAAGCAAAGAGAAGCCTGGAGAGCCTATTGTGAGGCAGTCGAAGACTTCCCACAAATTTCTAGGCTACAGAAGGCACTCTCAAACGACCACCATAAGAGTATCGGCATCCTGACAAGGGAAAATGGCGACAAGGCCGCCAACCTTCAAGAGAGCGCTGAGATTCTTATGGAAACTCACTTCCCAGGTTCTGTCTTTCCTGGAACGTCAAACTGGACGGAAGTACCAACAACACCCTCACAATACGATTGGCAATCTGCTAGTGCAGTAATTGATGAGGACAAGATAAGGTGGGCCATATCGGGCTTCTCCCCCTTCAAGTCACCAGGACCTGACGGAATAAGACCAGCCCTACTTCAATGGGGAATGGATATTCTTATGCCGCACCTGGTTGGAATTTTCAGAGCCTCTTTAGCTCTGAGGTATATTCCCAGTAAGTGGAGAGAAGTACGAGTGGTATTTATACCCAAACCAGGTAGGATGGACTACACCTTACCAAAATCATTCCGACCAATTAGTCTCACATCGTTCTTTTTAAAAACAATGGAGAGGTTATGCGAGCGGTATATAAGAGATGAAGTGCTAGTTCACAACCCACTTCATCCAAATCAGCATGCATATACTCCGGGAAGGTCCACTGATTCGGCCCTTCACCAAGTGGTTGGCAGAATCGAAAGATCATTGGACAACAAAGAATCCACCCTGGGTATATTCATAGATATTGAGGGAGCGTTTGATAAAACAACCTTTCCAACAATTACCCAACAACTCAACTCCAGGAATGTACCTCTGGTAGTAGGAGAATGGATACTCAAGATGCTCTCTAGTAGAGCAATAAGTATTAATGTAGAAGACATCACAGTAAGAGGACTGGTCATGAGGGGATGTCCACAAGGAGGAGTCTTATCACCCCTTCTGTGGAACATAGTCCTTGACACCCTGATTAATCACCTCAACAACAATGGATTCTACACAATTGCATACGCAGATGACATAGTTATCTTGCAGACTGGCAAATTTGTGAACACACTGTGCGACAGAGCGCAGGATGGGCTTAAATTAATTGAAAAATGGTGTAAGGAACACTCACTGTCGATCAATCCCAGAAAGACTGAGATGGTCCTTTTCACCAGGAAAAGAAGTTTATCGGGTTTGAAACCTCCCGAAATCTTCAAAAGCAAACTAAACTTTTCGGAAGAGGTGAAATACCTTGGTATTACCCTCGACAGGAAACTAACATGGAACTCTCATCTACACAACAGAGCAAAAAGAGCATATGTGGCTTATGAGCAGTGTCGGAGGACAGTGGGACGCACATGGGGTCTGTCACCCCGTGTGGTCACCTGGATCTACACTGCAATAATAAGACCCATGTTAACGTATGGAGCAATTGCATGGGGACCGAAAGTTCTACAAGCAACGGCCATCCAAAAATTATATCAAATACAGCGAATGGCTTGTCTGAACATCACAGGAGCCATGAGAACAACACCAACCGCAGCAATGGAACTAATTACTGGTCTGACCCCTCTGGACCTGCACGTCAAGGAGGTTGCGTTAATGGCCATGGTACGATTGCGCACGGCTGGTGTAAACCCCGAAGTAGGAGTGGGCCAATTGAGGTTGAGCCTATGGCAGGAAGCGCTCACTGCGCTACCTCTGCTGCAGGCAGCCAACGATGCAATTGAACCCAGGTTTCTGTTTAACAAACCCTACAAAATTCAAATAAAACAGAACACAGAACCAGACGCTGCAAATGCAATACGCATTTATACAGATGGTTCAAAAATGAAAGAAGGCTCAGGATGTGGAGTTTACTCGAGAGCACTGAGCCTCAAGATTAAGTGGGGAATGGGAAACAATACCAGCGTGGTTCAAACAGAACTGGCTGGTATCTCAATTGCCACAAAAGAACTAACCAGAAGAGGAATTTCTGGAAAAAACATAACAATCTGCACTGATAGTAGACAAGCCCTATTAGCCTTGAACAGACAACGTGTTATATCGAGGCTAGTACTAGAGTGCCACCAAGATTTAGCTGACGCCTCGGCAGATAACAATATTATCCTGAGGTGGGTTAAAGGGCACGACAGGAGTAAAGGAAATCGCATTGCTGATTCTTTAGCCAGGGAAGCCGCTGGACTGAAAATTCTAGGACCCAGTGACACCTACGGCCTAACGACTTCGACAATTGCGGAACTAGCCAAACGTTACACCCATGCTCAATCCCTTAAGAGATGGGATGGAATCAAAGGATGCAGTCTTGCCAGGATCACCCTGGGCGACCCTGGAAAGCTGGCGCCGAAGAAATATTTGGCGATGACCAGGAAAAACCTACGTTTAACAGTAGGATTTCTGACTGGTCACTGTCAACTAAGGAAACACCTCCATACTATGGGGTTAGTGGACACACCTCTATGCAGGATGTGTGAACAGGAAGATGAAACTGTCAGGCATGTCTTATGCGAGTGTCCGGAGTTATCGTCAATAAGAGAGTGTGTGTTCGGTGAGTCTTGGCCTACACCTGCCGATATAAAGGAGATGTCTCCTAGTGACCTGACCACCTTCCTGAGAAGGACAGGATGGACAATGACCTAGGAGGACAACTCCTCGGGAGGATGTACAATGGGTCACATGTGGCCTAAGTGCTGTGAGCCTACACACTCACCCTCCCCACTCTACAGATACAGATACAGAAGTATATCGCATTTTGCCCACTCTAGTATAGTATTTGATAAAAAAATAATGGAAAATATTTTCTTTTTAACCATTTTTATAGTATTCAATCTTCCGACTCAAATACTATTTTTACGTCTTCCGAGTATATTGAGAATATCAAATTTTCATTACATAGGTCTTCCAGACAGTGTTGCCATATTTCAATAAATTTGTAGTACCTACATCTTCCATATATTAGACTCAATATTTAGATATACGGAAGCCTCGTGCTTCTAATTCTTATTCGAAAATCATAACTTCCAGATTTATCTAAATAAGTTCCGTCTTCCATATATACAGTCCGTAAAGCTCCGTGTTAGACATAGGAAATCTGTCGTGCAATAACAAACGCCGTAAGTTATTTATTATGGTGAAACTGTTCACGAGCTTTAAAAAATTTTGCGACAAGATTATCACTACGACATCAACTATGACCTTACATTTTGAACTTGAAAATTACAAAACCATAATACATCATATTTAAGTAAGGTATGATTCAAATATTGATTGATACATTTAAACAATTACTCAATATTCAATAATGAATTCGGTAACAAAAACCAGATCAGTTAAACATTTTTATCTTTAGTGAGGGAAGTTATGGAATATTTTTGATGATTATCAAGGTTTACAGACATTAATGATTTTGCAAATATTCATTAAATCAAATACATATAATGAATCAAAACTTAAGTACATTATTTTCTCAGAAATTTCAAATTAATCACCTCACCCTGTATTTTATATCATTGTCGAGAAGTACTATCACCATACCTCTTTTTTCATCAAGTATTTCCCATACCTAGAGTTATCAGTTTTTGGAGATATTTTAATTTTCCTATGTGAACTATTAATTAGGTAGGCAATAGTTTAGATGTAATGTAATTAAGATCTACTTGATTTTGGTGGAGATAGTGTTTTTTGCGTGTTGTTCCTTATTTCCCCATAAATACAATTTTTTGTAAACTTTCAACTGTAAACTAACATCTGGTAAACTATTTCATACCTAATTACTATACTTTGCTTAGGAAAATGATAATATCTCAAAAACTAATACCTAGATATGGGAAATGTTTAATAAAAATAGAAGTATGGTGATAATACTTTGCGACAATGACAATGTATTCCACTATTCAATTATACAGGGCGTTGAACTTGTTACGATTTTAACGGGAAATTGGTAGTAACTTTTGAAATACTGAAATATTAATATGGCGAAGTGAAGCAAATTTCATTTTTGAAGTAAAATGAAGGGTGTTCCATTTAAAAACTTGGGATGGATGACCATGGGGATGAGGGGGTTGAAGTTATCACGTCTACACATGAGCAAAATTATTTATTAGATTTTTGACGTGTTTTTTCACTTTTTCATAAAAATGACACTCCTTAAGAATTATGTGGGGTGGATAGTCTTCATTAAAATGCTCTGTCTTCAAATCAAAAGCCATTAAAATTCGATACCACAATACTATAAGTAGGTAACTCAATGGGCTCACTTACATATTTTTTATTTATTTTACCATTAGGAAGAGCTCATCATTTTGAGGCTCTGTGCAAAAAATTAGACGTCTGCGAGTCGCCAAAAAAAAATTATGAACATTAAACAGCGCTCCTCTCCAAATATGAGGCGTGACGTAATCGCATATGAAATCTCTCGTTCAGAGAGCGGATACCGTGCCGATCGGTTTTCGGTATTTGCTCATTATTTTTTATAATACGTTTCAGCAAACTCTAAACAGTGTTATGTTTGTGAAATAAGAACGTTTAGAAATGATATCAACTATTCGACACAATGGACCAGAACCAGAGTAAAAAAAGCTATAAATATTGTGCGGTTCCAGAATGTGAAAGTACTACAATTGAAACATCTAACAAAACATTTATTTCTATTAATGAGGATGCAAAAAAATGGAATGGCAGAAAAGCATAAAAAGACTTAAAGCATTCAGTGATAAATCAACATACTTTGTGTATTTTTAGGATTTCATATAAAATACGTTGTGAATCTATATTGAAAGGGTTATTGAAAACCACACGCTTGTATTAATAATTTGTTAAAAAAGTTGATAATATTGATCTTATGGCTTGTGGTGTTATTAATGTTCGAAATTATGTTATAAATTAATGAGCCAGTTCTTCACAAATTGAATTTTATTAAATACTGCTTTTTTCCAAAATGTTTGGTAATCTTTTTCAGTAGATTATCAACAAAACTGGCGTATATTATATATTTTAAAAGAAATTATTCTATTTGATTCAAAGTCCGGATAAGCTCCAACAAATATAGCTTTTTTTACAAGTGAGGTGCAGGTGCATTTGAATCTGATGTAAACATTTAGAACCAATATTACCTGCTTTATCAAAATAAGTTTTTCTTGTTCTTTTCAACATTGGTGATTTAATTTCCACTACACATTCATCATAAATAGCATTTGGAGGAGTTCCTTTAATTGGGCAGTCTGCAGTTAAAAAAAATTGCAATTTTTTACTGAGTAACCTGTAGCGTTATCTCCGTAACTTTGTCCACCAGACCAGGAATAAAATAAAACATCTGGAATCACCCAATATATCATTTTAGAGAGCATGTATTTATAAAAATATTGACATTTTTAATCATTCTGGCCGGAAAACAGCCAAAAACGATGTGTCACATAGTATGAAATTATAATTTAATAAACTCGTGTTTTTTATTAAAATACTTCAATATCATTAGCAAGTCCACTTCTGGAAGATTTAATGAGTCTGTTTTTTTTTAAATTAGGTACACACATTTTATTTTATCAACACAAAAGTTTTGTAAGTAATTCAAAATAAATAAATTCTACGCGAGGCACGTTACAGTCAGAAGCGTAATGTTAGTGCACATCAACTTTCATATGCGGTGACGTCACAGTCATAGTCTTCGCCCCACTACGGTATGCTTGTTTAATTGGTTGTATTAGGAGAACGACATTCTATTGACATGAAATTTTCAGAATCATATTTTTATCCCTAGTACTTTGTTTTATGACAGTTAAAAATGATTTAAAAATTTTAGTAAACGAGCCCATTTACATTTTTTACAGAATCGACAAAACGATTCCTTAACCATTTCTGGGGTACGATAATGCGCATAAACTGAAAAAAAAAATGTCAGGGTAATAGGAATAATATCAGATATCTGCTTATAGCCTCGTATACAACTAACAAAATTTGATATCTAATAGTTGCATACATATTTGCATACAGAATAGGCCATACAGAATATTTATAAAGAATACTGTGTTCAACTCTTGAAAATATTTTTTTCACCAAACTTCAGTCACTCTTTGTTTAATATACTCCTTTTTTTTATTAAAAAACATTAAGCTTTAAAGATTTATATTTGAACATTTTGAAACTTTTTTGCTCTTAATACAAAATTTGTGAACATACATACCTATTTTATAAATACAAATACCTAATCTTTGAAATTTTAATTTTAGTGACCTAACCAACCTAACCTTGTCTTATTGCAAACCGACACCTCCTCAGCAATAAATAATCAACAGGATCTCGTAGCAACTATCTTTAATATCGAAGGGGCTTTTGATACAATCCCCAGAGATGCAATAAACAATAAAATATTATAATATAAACAAGATGGCATTATTCTCTTTTCCATACAAAACTTTTTAACTGCAGGGTCACATCTCTGCAAATGGTAAACTTTCCCAGCCTCACACCCAAAATGATGGTGTCCCTCAGGGATCTGTATCAAGTCCACCCTATTCCATTCAATAAACGACTTATGCGCCAACTTTCCTACTCCCATCAAATATGTTCAATACGCTGATGATTGAATTGTCTACTGCCATGGAAAATCTGTTCCACCTTCTGCAAACTTCCACAACACGCAGTAAATTTGCTGCAAGATAGAGCCAACAACCTACATCTCTCCTTATCTCCAAGTAAATCGAAGGTCATAAAGTTCCCATCTGGTACAGCGCTAATCTTCTTTGATAACTCCCCGTTACCTGCTGTTAATCATTGCAAAATTCTCTGATTTACTTTCGACTCTCTTACATGGAAATAAAGTGCAAAAAGTACCTACATATGGAATTCTACGGATATTAACAAAAATATTGAACACGTTTACCTCGAAATGCGTTCATAACACATTGCACAATGCATTGTCAACATTCATCAGACGTATTCGATACATCATTTGAAATGCACTCTAAGAGCATTATGTGCATTTAAAAATTCAAAATATCCTATTTTTTGAGCAGTTCAGTATCTGTCATTCAAATTTTTGGGTGATCATGTTATACCTTTTGTTTTACAGGAATTTGTTTCTGCATTTATAGTTATAGTAGAGGTTTTAGTTTTAGATATTCTAAAGTTCAGTAGAATTGAAAAAATTAAATTGGCCAAGCTATACAAATTGTGAAATTTCAATTTTTTATTTTTATTTTATGTTATGGTTCAACACCCAGCTCAATCAGATCGTACCTCTTGACCCAAGGGATTTTGGTTAAAAATTATTTCGTCGTTTTCTGAAGATTAACATAATTTTTACATTTTATTTTAATGTACAACACAAGGGTAGGCTTTACAATTAAAATTTTCGGATATTTCTGTAATTTTGGTTAAATAATAGACCAAAAAAATACTAAACAATATGCATTATGCCTTATGTGTCTTTCGAATTAGTGAAACCGGTATTTTTACTTAGCGCGCACTGCAAATGAACAGTGGTGAGACACTATAAACTTAAAATTGTTATTCTCAGACCGTTCAAACACTAAAATGTAGTATTCAATAGCTAACCAGCGTTGCCGGTTTTGTGGAAGACGAAAAAGCTGAAAACTGGAAAACACATATACGCCGGAAGAGCAAGAAGCGATAGAATGGTTAAAAATATACTTGCTCGAATATACACGCTACAGCAGCGCCAACGCGCATGCAGAAAAGAGGTGAACTAAAATATACAAAATTTTCAAAAAAACCGTATTAAGTCGTCCTTCCCAAAATTTTTCTACAGGTAGAAATGGATAGAATGATGCTTTTTACACGATAAGAATTAAGTCTTCCGTATACGGAAGACCTATTGACATGGAAGACCCAAGTAATGTAAATTGCCAATGATAGGAAGACCTAAGTATAGCGGGATGTATATATATATATATATATATAT
>CAJUYG010007249.1:0-11119 GCA_910591675.1 Galerucella calmariensis | reverse complement strand
GTCACCTCGTACCAAAGGCATACAATAACATTTTTATAAGGGATTGACTGATTTGTAAAACTGTCTATATCATGGGCATACGGTAAAATTTAAAAGAAGTTAATTTATTTATTGAAATATCAAAGGCGTACAATACAATTTTTATGAGGACATTACTTCCAGTTCTTTCTATATTCATTTTTAGGTCGCGTGATTTTATTTTGTGGGAAATTATGAATTGACCACCGCCACATAGGCGTACAATTGAATTTATAAAGGTGATTTTTAACCGATTTAAATACATTTTAAGCTTTTATTCACCATGGGTGTACGATACAATTTTTATAGGGGGTTGATTTATTTGTAAAATAGATTCATTTATTAGCAACAATTTCCAACCACCAAGGACGTCTCATACAATTTTAAGAAGGGTTCAATTTATTCGTAATCATGTGCGTACGATGTATTTTTTTCAAAGGTTTATTATTTTGGAAAAAAAATTATTTACCATTGGCGAACGATAACATTTTTGAAAGGGGCTCATTTGTTTGTCTTTTCGCTTTCTATACCTTTTTTTGCCAATCTTCAAGTTTTCTATATAGATTTTTTTGTCTGGGAATGTTTATATAATATTATACAAAATATTGCAGGGAGACAGAGAGTTTAAAAACTTCTATATGCATTAAAAGTTCAAAGGACTTCTCGCTTTGAAGGAAATACGAGGCAAAATTTTCTGAGATGTTACGGCTATTAAGTAAGTTTGAGATTTATAGTTGCTGAGAGAATCTTTACCATTCTGTTAAGTAAATTTTATTTTGTTGGTAAACTGTGTATTATATTTTGTTGGTTTTTAAAAGCATTCTAGCGAATTTGGCATAGGCGGAGATTAGAGGAATGTATTGAAATGGTGGAATATTTTTTTGAAATTGTGTGTTTCAGTAATGAAAATAAGAAAAAATTTCACAAATTGAGCCTGCTTATTATGAAATAAAGAGTTCCACATGTCACATATTCCTACCAAGACCAGCGCTCCTCAATATTCTACTACACAATCAACTTAAAACTTTGTGCATCATACAATCATATCAATCAATAGCAATGGCCTGCTATAGTCAAAATCGCTCTTATCGTTCGGGTCAAAGGTCACTTACCATATGTATCAAATCAGAAGACACAGAGGTTACCAAAATGTGAGATTACAAATATACCCGGAGAAAATAATGATGGTTGATGTTTCCTGCACACTGGTTAACGAATTTTCACTTTTTCATTCATTCTCGAAATAATCTATCAGATTAAGTATACCTTTTTTTTGCTTGAGGATGCAGAATACCGGAAAATTGCTTCTTATTATTCATATTGTCACTTTGAATTGTCAAAGTGACATAACTGACATTTAAATGAAAACTTCGCTGGTGAAAGATTTTTTAGAATCGCCGAAAAATAAATACATATACTTTTTTCTCCCGTCGAAATAGCATAAGTCTGTCTTATTCATCTTACGGATTTTATTTGGAAGTTGTGATTAAATGCAATAAAAGAAAACAAAAACGGTGAGTATGTCTTTGTTAAATCGTATGACCCGCATGATAAGACTTCATTTTACTGTATTAAAATTATTAGAGAAAAATATTGTTACCCTCAACCCATACTTCCTTTTAAAATCCTTAAACAACTTTGATTTAACCTGTATACTAAACCCTGAATATTTTACACAATACATACCCTTCCACTACCCACGCACACCCGCCCTGCTATATAAATCTGTAAATATTGGCACCCGAAATAGAGTTTTTCTAGTTATTTTCGAAAAAGTTTGGGGAATTGTTTTCAGTGTTTTTATATAAAGAGTTTATGTTTCACCTGCCCACTTTTTCTTCATTTCCTTTTCTTTGGCACACTCTGTGTACTCTAAACGGTTTGAGTGTAATAAAAGTTGTGATGTTAAATAAAAAATGAAAAAAAAAAACAGAAATATTCTTTTTTGATTAATTTAAAAACACCTTGTATAACGTGGACAAGTTTGATAACAAAAACTAGAGTTTTATTGAAAAATTTTGTATATTAAAAATAACGCTACTCCACCCCATCAAAATTTTCAAAGTATATATGTGCTTTTAGCGGAAGTAATTGACTTATCGAGGGAAAATGGTGCTGTTTCCTTTTAAAGGAAAGTGATAGGCGAGTAGACGTAGCAGGTATACACTCTCTCTATCTCTCTTCTCCCTTTCTCTTTCTCTGTTCACATATCTGTTGTATTGGAAACGAAGGTAATTTTGTATTAGCCTGATTAGCACAACCTAATGACCTAGAAAGTAAGCTCTGCCATTCAATATACAAGTTTCTCTTAAATTTTATTACTGCAATTGAATAAGAATATTTATTCATGTGATTTGTAAGTATTTAAAAGAAAGTTACGGGTTGAGAAGGCTACAGTTTTTTATCACTTATAATAACACAAGAAAAGTTTGTATTTTATCGGGTAAATTTGGGTTGTTTTGTAAGAAAAACCTGGCCGAAGCTCTGGCAATTGAAAATAGGTTTGTTCCCGTAGCAATTTTCTAACTGTTATGGACATATTGAGTCTGCGCAGTATCAAAAAAGCGTTCCAGCAGAGCCTGAACTCTGATACTGCGCAGACTCAATATGACCGTAACATGTCCATAACAGCTAGGAACTTGCTACGGGAACAAACCTATTAGAAGGTAATGGATTTTGAGATGAGCCCTGCGTGATTCCGTCGCAGTATACCAGATTGCTTTCGAAAGAAATGTTACTAATCTTAGAAAGTTGCTGATTTTTTTCCGTATTCCTTCACTATCTGACCGTGTCCTCCCAAAATTTCAAGTCTCTATCTCCATTATTAAGGTCTCTACGATTTTTTCTGGTATACTGCGACGGAATCACGCAGGGCTCATCTCAAAATCCATTACCTCTACATACTTCACATTTATCAAGAGCTGATGTATTGGATTTTTTCTTTTCGGGTTGTAGAATTTCACGTGCAGCTCGTAATGAATTGAACTGTTCGTCGATGAAGGGGTTGAATACAATATTGAAATCTTTATAATATTTACTTTGTTCCAAATTGTTTTATCTATCGCTTCTTTGTAATCTTCTCCGACACATTTTCGAATATTAAAAGCCCAACCTTGCAATATTATCTTCTATTTTTTATGGAAGTAACTGGCTCAAATTTATATCCTTTAGCATCACAAAAAGTAGAAAATTGTCGCCAGATTGATGATTGAGTCGCGGTTATTGATTAAAACATGAATAAGTGAAAAAACACATTTCTGTCATTGTAAAAGCTGCAGGTAACTTTTGCCGCTGTCAAAGTGACAATTGCACTGTGGCGTATGGGATTTTTTATATACAGGGTGTTTTCATGTGACACTTACAACGTTTGCATGTACAGTCAAAGTCAAATGAAACGCACAAGACAAACATCAAAGTTCAAGTAGTTTCAATGATTTTTGGTAAGCCTTCGCTAAAATGTATTAGACATATTTCAAAATACTTAAAAAAACGTAGATCTGTTTGATGGGGATAGCAGATGTTTAAATAATGCAGTCTCAACCTAATCTAGTTGTGCGTTTCATTTGACTTTGACTGAACATACCTCTCGTAAAATTGGACAATATAATAATATGATATAATAAATAATATATAATAAATTGATTTGACATTTGGCAGGTTTTTGTTGAATGTAAAAGGGCATATTTTGATGGAAAAACATTTTTAAATTCTTGATCTAGTGGTGTAGGTTTGGAAGAATAAGTCACCTTTGCCCTCCCATTTTTTACGCCATTGGCATTTGAAATTCACTGGCATTTGAAGCTATTTTTATTTTATTTTGTATTCTTCAATAGTTTTCACGTGAAAAACGCATAACCTTTACATATCAATAAATTTGTGGTTTTCAAGATATATTTTCATGAAGTCTGCAAGATCACTTTTTAATAATTAATTTAAAAAAAATTGTTTGCTTGTACATTTTTCAATAACTACCAAACTATTAATGGTTAGAATATGTAATAGGAACTAATTTATGAAACAGCAATGTATCTAAAACATTCGGAGAAGATTGTTGAAAATATTTGTTCCAACTTGTGATTTTATTAACAAAAAAAAAAGAAAGAATCCATGCTGCTACAGCAATTATTTCCGGCAGTAGCCAGTCTTTCCAATGTATGCGATTGTCAATGAGAAAACATTGCAAATTATGTATAAATGTGAATAGACAAAATTTTGAATATCTCTTGTAATTTGTTGGCTGCTTAATTCTCTTGTTAATAAAATCACAAGCTTGGAAAAGTATTTTTAACAATCTTCTCCGAATATTTTAGATGCATTGCTGTTTCAAAAAATTGGTTTCTGTTTATTGAAAAAAATACAAGAAAAATATTTATTTAATTCCATTATTAAATTGCAGACTTCATGAAAACATTAAATATCTTGTATTCTTCCAAATGTACACCACTGAATCAATTGAAACATGTTTTCCTTCAAAATATGCCCTTTTACTTTCAAAAATAACCTGCCAAATGTCAAATCAAGTTATTCATCCATTTTAAAGTTATCAAATTAAAAAATTTAAATTTTTATGACTTTAACACCCCGTATTTCGAAAAGTAAGTAAGCTGGACCCCTCAATTCTCATATCATTTTGTCATGCAAACGTTGTAAGTGTCATTTGAAAACTCCCTGAATAAATTAAATATTTATTGCAAAACGCCACGTATTTATACATAAATTGATATTTTGTTTCCAAATTCAGGATGTAAAGTTATTATGCGTCTTTCCTATGACAAAATTTTCTCAGCACACCGTCTTACAAAATATCACCCCTCAAAGGTAATCAGTAAAATTGAGTTTTTATTTTTTTCTTGAATCTAAGTAAAAATGGATGCCCCTGTATAATTAAATTTTGTTGTACAACGCAAAACCTTGATCGACATGTTTTTTTTAAGTTTCTGGTTAAAAAAATTATAAATTTATTCCATACTTTACGGACACACTATACATTCGAAACCACACGAGTACTTATTGTGAAAGGTACTATGTACGTCACTGAAACAAACGTGGTACGCAACTTTATTAGTGCCTTGCGTGGGAAAGTCAGCATCATGTCCATGTGATTTTATAAAAAAAAAACACTTGATAAATGATGGTCAATATTACCAGCTGACCTACTCAGTGAAAGTAAGTGTTAAATCTACTTACAGGGAGATCAAAAAATACTACTACTACTACTACGAAGAAAAGATATTTATCCACTACTATATCTGTTAAATATGCGATTTTTATCAAGTAATGCCATGCATTACCATATAGAATTGAATAATGACAGTTCGATGGAATAATATTACTCAATCGTTGCGTCAAATTTGACAATTTGTAAATTTACTTCTTATCTCTGGTATCATTGGAGACATGTCTAATAGTGAATCAGATTTAGAAGATATGTCTTGTACACCGCCAGACATTTTAAAATTAGCGACTAGCGCTACAGAAAATCTCCTACCTAACAAGTCAAAAAGTGAAAATGATGCGGTGTACAAAAGTTTTATGGACAAATTATCTTCTATGGGTAAGCACATTGCTATGTTTTTAAAATTAAAAAATCTCGAATTGTACACAGGACATTTGTTCCGAAGATCATCTGCAACCATTTACGTTAGCGCAGGAGGTAACATTACAGCAGTAAAACAGTTAGGGGTATGGAAATCAACCACAGTTGCAGAAGGATATATAGATGACAACATAACCAATAAAATAAAAAGAGGAAATCAGATTTCAAACGAAATTAACAAACATTATACTAGCTCTTATTACAATGAAAAACCTTGTACTAGCTCTAGTGCCAATACAAGTCCCACGATTTTCAATCAGACTCAGATGACTGACAAAGTTATCCCTGGCATGAATTTTAACAATTGTAATGTAACTATTAATAATTGTTATGTAAGTAAATAACCATAAATTTATTGTGTATTAATAACGTTACCATTAATGAAAAATAATGTTCATTTGAAATATATTTTGGACTTTTTTAATAAACATATATATATACATATAGTTGTGGATAAAGTATAGTATTCATCACGCGCATAATGGCTATTACCCACTCAGATGTTACAACACTCGCCTCCGGCTCGTGTTGCAATTTCATCTTCGTGGGTAATAGCCATCATTATACGCTTATTGAATAATATACTATTAACCGTTCAATAGTCTTTAAACTGTCAGTACCCGTCTTGAGATATAGTTTCTAATTCAGTGTCACTCTGTATATACCTACATATCTCTTTTATAAGAAAGAGAAAGCACATTTAGTTTAACTAAGTACACGAAAGGTAATAAGTACCTCATCACGCATTCTTCGGTACTTTTAAACTTGATTTATGTTTAATTTTAAAATTAATAAAAATTACTGTTGTCTCTAGGCGGATTCGTTTATAGGAATGAGTGAAAGTAATTTTTTTTTCGACGTGTTTCATGCTACAATCCAGTTAATTTTAAAATGAATTGTTAAATTCATGTGATACATTAATTATTCAAATTGGTAAGTCTTTGCAGACTTTTCCCACATAAACTTGTAAATATGTAGTTTTTTTTGCCTCCCTTCATATAAATTTTCGAAATAATTATTTATGATATGTATAAGAATCTTAATTACTATTATTATGGTACTAGTTGTGAAGATTATCAGACAATTAATTCGATTATTTTTTGACGTTTCTTAAAACCAATGAAATGCTTCTTTATTTGTCACACGGGTAAGTTTCAACCAATTATGTCATTATTATAGTGGGAATAAATCTCTTGTGATTATTCTAATTACCTAATTGTGTCAACGCGATATATAAAATGGGTGAAAATAATCAAAGGTAATACCACGAGTGCTTCAAATGTTATCGATAATTTTTTCTTTTCCACGAAAACTTGTTTATTTTGGCAAAAATATGAAAACAAACCGATTGATAAAATCACCAGTCCGTTAGGACGAGAGATTTTATCTAAATTCGGTTTGTTTGAATGTTTTTGCCTCAAATAAACAAATTTGAGTGATGAAAATAAAAAATTATGTGATTAAATTTGAAGATCGAGTTGTATTTGGTAGGATTATTTTTTTCATCATTTGTGGTGTGGAATTTTGTATTGAATGTTCTCTTGGGTGATGGTGCTGAATCGGTTTGTGTTCATTTTTCAATAAACTTCGAAGCACTTTTAGTTGTCAATAATGACAAATTCGAAGTAAAATTTTGACGTTTCAATGTAAACAAGGTATTATCGATGAGGAAGCAGAATTATCAGTATACTACCGAATGATTGGCTAGAATAATCTATTGCTATTGGTTAAAACCACCAAAATGTCAGATTTTGACAAGTGAAAAAAATAATCGGTTTAGTACCTTTTCTGATGCAGAAATAACAAAAAAGATTTTAGAAACTACTTCGGAAAATTGTGAATAAAAAAATAATCTAGTCAAATATAACTCGCGAGATCCATAAATTAGAAAATAATTTGACAGATTTTGTTCAAACTAGTTGCCATTTGGAAATAGCCACTCGAGCCCTTCGGGCTCTCGTGACTATTGCCTAGCAACAAGTTTCCAAAGAATATGTCAAATTATTTTCAATTTATTGTTTACTATACTTTTTCTACGCACGCAGGAAAAAAAACATAATTATATTCACAAGATGACAATGACTGACGTGTCATTGAAAAATCAAATGACACAGAACTCCAAAATTACAAAAGAATATTATATTTTGAGTAACTTAAACTATTTTGGTTTCCAATATAAAGATTGCGAAGTCTTTTCGCGACACACGACTTGCACAAGTACAAGTAAAATATGAGAAAAACTACTTGAAAGAGAGAGAATAATTGTGCGCAGTCAGCGTTGGGCGTGTGTTCAGTTCCAGCTACCAATCTGATATGAAAGCAGCGTTGCCAGTTTAAAATGTTTGGTACTTTCTAAGGAATAATTGACTTATTTTGCATTCAACTTTTAATACCGAATAACGCCGTATTTATTGGGAGAAATTCAAGATTGGTAATATTATTGACTTTTGAAATAAGTGAGATCTAACAGATAAGAATAAAATAGTGTAGTTCAAGAAAAAACTTGGACACATTACAATCTGCAATAAGTAAAATCTACAATGCTTTCGATTTAACAATTATTGGTATTTAACATTATTACCTACAAAAGTTGGTAATAACTTTTTGGCAACAGCGGTTAAAATAAGGGGGCACCGAACACACGCCTAACGCTGACTGCGCACAATTATTCTTCTCTCTCTTTCAAGTGTTTTTCTCATATTTTCCTTGTTGTACTTGTGTAAATCGTATGTCTCGAATAAACTTTTCTCAATCTGTATATCTTGAATCTACCAAAATCCTTGCTGCTAATACTTTTGAAATTGAATCCGTGTACAATAAAATTTTTAGATCTTGTTAAGTATGACGTAAATCTGTTATTTCCAAATCAATTTCCAAATCAATTTTCGTTGCCCGTCAAAACCAGTCTGCTAACCTCTCGCTTACGTAAGGATGTGTTAGATAAGCGATAGTCCTTGTATTATTGTATAATCAACCCTTAAGGGTGGAAAACCAGATGTACAAATGTCTAATTTGTTTACGTAAGTTTGTAAATGTAAATATAAACGATATTTATTATGCACATAGGCATGCGCAGATTTTTTTATTGGGGTGGGTGCTAATATCAAATCGGAATCTTTTTATGAAAAAACAAAGAGCCGTGTCCACCGAAAAATTGCTTTTGCATATTGCCGCCCTTCAATTTATCGCAATTCATTTTAAGAATAAAAAAGGTAGAACGTGTCGCGGGACACACGGTAGGAGCTTTAATTCCTTTTAAGCAAAAATTATGTAATACATCTAACGTTATAGATAAACAATTTGCATATTCCTCGGTGGTCGAGTAGTAAGAAAATCGGACTCTCACGCGGTAGACCCGGGTTCGATTCCCCGTGAAGAAGTTTTTTTTTTATTGTTTATTTTATTTTTAAATAATTATTCTACGCCTACGGCGTCGTGCTCAAACTTTGTCCTCGTGCGATATGGCCATATGAACTAGTTGCACAAACTACTATTTCTATCAAAATATGCCCTTTTACATTTAAAAACAAGCTGCCAAATGTCAAATCAAATTATCCATCCATTTTAAAGTAATCGAATTAAAACATTCAAGTTTTCAAAATTTCAACACTGTATTTCGAAAAGTAAATGTGCTAGATCAGTTTGAAATATATTTTGCATTTTGGTGAAATTATTTATTACTATTTATTACATTTATTACTTTTCGACGTCTGAACGGTAAGTAAATCACTTACCGACGTGTTAAACTTGGAAACCAGTAAACACAACCTACCGTTCTGACAACCGATGCTGTAAATAAACAAAAAAGATCAATCGCGCAAAAAAAATTATGGAAATAATAGTAAAAATTTATCCGAACAAATTCAAGTAGATCACCAGCACTGCGAATACCAGCTTTGCATAGAATTTTAATATAGCATCGGTGGTTCAGTGGTAGAATGCTCGCCTTCCACGCGGGCGGACCGTGTTCGATTCCATATGAATAGCTGCTTCGTAAACGAGAGAGAGAGAGACTAAGGAGAGAGCAAACACACGCACGCAAGGCACATAACGAAGCAACGTAACGGTCAGATCTTTTGCGTCGCGACCCCTGGTCACTCAAACATAACCTGACGTAAAGAACTAAAGTTCCAAAAACTGCTTCCTCGTATCATTGAAAGAACGTTAAAATTTAAGAATTATAAAATGCCCCCTATGTAGACACGCCTATGATTATGCATGTTGAAGGGAAGTAAGCGGAATATATTATAGTTTTTTATATTTTAATTTAACAAATTATAAATAATTAACTTGAGATTCTCCAACATTTTTATATAAATTTCTGATGATATTTTCAAACCAAGCCTGTCAAGCTACTAACTACCCTTCCTTATATTTTTTGTTTGTTCGTTTCCATTTCATCCCTCAGCTAGAACATACGACAGGAAGTGACAACAAATGTAAACCTATTAAATGAGATTTATAACTTGCCTACACACTTTCTAGTCCTATTTGTTGACAGACGTCAACTATGTAGTTGTATGCAACACTTAAGAAATAACCCTCGTATAACATAAAAAATTAAGTAATACCATGGAAGGATCAAGGATTTTTAATATTTCATTAACATTAAAGATTGTCATAAATCACGAAGCACAGGGCTATTGCCCTTCTTATTTCAGAACTGCTCACCATCATTATTATTTCAGTAGATCCTTTTTTTTTGAATATTTTTCTTTCCTCAATCCTCTAGTACGAGGATGTATTGATATCTAGTTAGCCTAGACCAGTTCCATGCAAAAACAAAATATTGCGTTACCATAGCAACGAACAATAACTCATTGGAAGTGTCAGTGTGAAGTTGGACGTCAAAAAAGTAAACCAGAGTCACGCAATAAAGTAAAAGAAAAAAGATGTCCACCGAAATTGTGAAAATCGAAAAATTGATTGGAGTATCGAGCCATCATCAAGCACCTGTATTTAAAAGGATTAAGAGGTAAGCAGATTAATACCCTTGGTGATCAATGTCCTTCCTCTTCAAGACCTAAGAAGTTTCGTGTCCAAACATCTGCTGGAAAAGTTCTTGCTTTAGTTTTTTGGGATTGCCATGGAGTAATCATGATGGATTTTTTGGATAAGGGTAGAACAATAACCGGAGATTACTATTCGACATTACTGACCACTCTACGGGAAAAAATTAAAGAGAAAAGACGCAGAAAGCTATCCAAAGGTATTTTGTTTTTGCAGTACAACGCCCCTGCACACAAATCTCATGTTGCCATGCAAAAAATTCGTGATTTTGGGTTTGAATTACTAGAACACCCCCTTTATTCACCAGATTTGGCTTCGTCCGACTATCATCTCTTTTTTTTTCAACGAGGAGGTAATAAAAGCTGTGGAGGTTTGGTAAAGCAGGGTCCACACTATGCCGGGGTAGGCCGGACGTCCTAAGCCGGGTTGATGTAGACGCCCCGGGCGACTTTGCCGGGTTAGAAAATGCCGGCCCGGGCCGTGCCGATCCCAACC